>JBBMJZ010054326.1:0-24450 GCA_037833815.1 Zingiber zerumbet
CCTAAGTTGAGATCTTGACTAGATTCTGGTCTCGAGAAGATAGGATCTAATTACTACTACTATTTTATTATGTTGTGTTAACTCTGTTTTACAGGGTAAATATATTTTCTCTTGTCTGGACTAACCTTTTTGCAGGGAAGAAGCTGCTGAAGAAAAGGCTCACCCGGGCGAGTGTCGTGGGCACCCGGGCGGTCCAAGCGCCAAGAGTCGATCCAACCCCCGGACCCGAAAACTCATCCACAAGCTGATGTGGAGCGCGTCGACTGGCCAAGTCACGTGGTCTAAGCGCCCAGCGGGGTTCCAAGTGCCCAGAATGGGCCTATTTAAAGGTCTTCGACCATGAGCTTTAGAACAACAACTACTACAAGTTTCTCTTGCATGCAGCTTCGAAAAGGCTCCGATAACACTGAAAAGCTGCTCCAAAATTCGTGAAATGAGAGACTGTATTTTGTTTCCTTTCTGTTTGTCGGTAACTTTTAGTTCCAGTCTTGTACTAAACGCTTGTAACACTTTTTGTGAACTAATAGTGATTGCCCAATGAAAGCACTTGACAAGTGTGAGCCTTAGATTAGAAGTCGTGAAGGCTCTGAACCACGTAAAACTTTGTTTGTTAGCATTGTTTTTTTATTCTTATGCTGCATACTTGTTCTTAATTCGCTCATAATTTTTATTGACGAACACTATTCACCCCCCTCTAGCGTCTTTCCGATCCTACATATTGATCCACAAGGACTGTTGATTAAACACTAATTGAGTTTGCAAAGCTAGTTATCTAGATAATCGAAAGTTGGTTGTAGTCACAAACAAAATTAGAAGAACGAGAGAGAGAGAGAGAGAGAGAGAGTTATCACTAAGATTCTAGGACTTTGGTTTCACTATGATGCTTTTAAATACTCAATCTATATTTGGTTTCTTATCCTCAATGATTGTTTATATAGGTAGACTATCCTAGGATATCTGATGTAGACTTTTGGAATTACACCGGCATATTCATTCTAATTTACTGTCTACTTTTAGAGCTACATAACTGAGGGATTTCTTTCTTAAGAGGATCCCTATCACATGATCTCACAACCCATGACAACCTATTACTGCTCGTGACATATTAATCTACTCTCATAGTCAACTTTACACGTCTAGGGTTGAAAGATTGGGTTCTTCTTTTGGTTCATCCTCAAATCCTCGTGGGATATGAGTCTCGTACTTTTGACATCGAGATCGCGTTTAGAAAGTAGGTCGGACCACAAACAATCATATCATGAACATGGAATTAATTAAATACATAGTTCATGCATCAACAATCATATTACAGTTACTCCCTACTCCTAGAATCCGGAGTTCTACTCTATGGAGAAGGAAATACAACTAAAAGATAAAGAATATAGTAATCTACAACTCAATACATGAAATAGAGAGGAGATAATGCATATCAATGCATTGTCGGTCTTCTTGGATGAAATCCTTACTCCGGAGGTGGACAGATCATCAAGATGGATGAAGATTGTTGCTCTAGGATTTCACTAAGAGGGGAAAATCCTCTCCTAAGGAAGGGGGTGAGCTCCTGGTCTAAGATTCCCCAAAGAAGGGCTTCCTTGATCCTTTTATATTTTTCCCCAAATTGTCCAGATTTGCTAGTTTTACATGGCTACGCCAAAGTGAGATTTTCACCCCTTAGACCTAGTTTTCTCGGGTTGGACCTTGAAACAAACTTGTAGAGATTGAGATTATCTATATTTTGATATGTAATCAGATCTGTAACTTTAACCGATCCGAAAGTTATAACTGTTTGAAATTTAGTTTGTAGTGTAATTAGAATTTTACACGAGTCGTGACCACCCCCAACCCACGGTAGGCTTTAGAAAATGGCCATTTTCAACACGGACCATGGCTGTCAGCATGACCATACCATTGTGGAAGTTGTGGGCTCCATTTTAGCATTGTTTTACACCCGATTTCTTTCATACGAACACGCTCGTGTCATGGGACACAGACGAAGTGTGTTCCTTAAATAAAACTTTATTTTGAAAGCCTTTTTCTTTATGTATGCTTCATGTGTTCGACTCGATGATGAGGCTCAATAATGAGACATATCTAGTCCGTGTTGAGCCTTTTCCTATTTCATTCTTCTTCTTTCTTGGTCATAGGAGCGCGCTTGTGTCATGGGACACGACCAGATCAAGATCATGCTTCTTTCTCTAACTCACATTCCAAGGAATTTATGCTCCATTTTTGCTCTGGAAACACGTCATATCATGAAAAAAAGAAAAACAATTCTCCAAACAAGGAAAGTATCAAAATGAAGCATAAAGAGATGAAAATATGAAATGTATGCATATAAAATGTGCCAAGATGTACGTCAAATTACGATAAAAAACTATATGAAATGTGCTCATCACTTAGCCATCGGGTACATGTGTGTCTTCCTAAGTCCATGTGCACTTAGACACACATATTAAATACAAGAAGGACCTAACCTAAAATTATTTGATAACATATCAAAACACCACTAGGGGTGCTAACATTTTTTCTTTTTTTATGTTCGTCAAACTAAGTTTAAATTAAGATAAATCACAATAAAATCATAATGCAGGTAATTTAAACAATTCTAGCTCCCCCTTCATTTATACCTAATTTCTAATTTTAATTCTCTCCTTTTGACAACAATAAAAAGATAGGATTAGTTAAAATCTAAACTTTTTTCCCTTTTTTGGAAATTTGGTGAAAATATTTCAAAATAATAGAAAACTCTGAAATATTTATGTACAAAATGTTACTGATGCGTGAAGTGATGTAAACATGGTTTATTGCTACATTATTACTGTGGTATCATAAACTATTTACTTCACTACTGTTACTGCATCCAAGCGATAAAAGGAAAATGAGACTGGAGAAGAAGAGGGGTGCATGCTAATTAGTTGTGAAGAACATTTAGACAGAAGAGGATTTTGGTTCGTGAACTTTGCGAAAAGCGTTTCGATCTCGTGATTGATCTTCCGACGTCAAGTAGCGATGAACAAGATCGTCTCTGGAAATTACTATGAGTTTTTTTTTGTATTTCATGCTATTAGATGCAACACAAAACACATTATTTCCCTTCACCAAAAATTAATTTTATCGAAAAATTATTTTTCAATAATTTTCTAATTTCAATATACATATTTTTTAAAAAAAAATAGCAAGATTTCAAAGCCTATCAAAATCATGAAATTTTAATTTTAGCTAAGAGTGTTCTAAATTCTCAAACTTTCCTCAAATCTTGATTTTCTAGTTCTAGTTTTTCAATTTTAGAATGACCTATAATTCCTATAATCTTTGCTAAATCTAGGCATGGTAAATTTATCATTTTTATTCTTTTTGCATGTGTGATTGTTCATAAACAGAAAAAAAAATAATAATAAAAATGATAATTCCAGTTAGTCACATTGACTATTCCTGAGATGATCGGTCCGATTCCATAAAAATTTTCCATCGATCATCAGGATAAATCAGAAAGCACGCGCGGTGAGCAACCAAGAAGGCCAACATCATTTAGTTATGCGTCACATTTAGAGGAAAAATTATTACGAATACATCATAGCTGGAATCGAACAATGGATATCTAGATGACACTTGAATATCCTACTATAATATCATAACTCCGGACACTTGTTCATAAACATAGAATCATACGAACTATGATTGGAAGAATTAAATTTTACATTTAAACATAAATGGGATGATGATACCTTCTCCTTTATCTTTACCTTTACATTTGGCGCTCTCCCTTTTATCCGAGCCTTTAACTTTCTTCCTTTTCCTTGCTTTCTTTACTACCCTTCCATTTGGACACTTGGAAGGGCAGTGACCCTTTTTTCTTTGCATGTGAAACAAGTTATGTGGTCTTTGTACCTTTTGGCTCTGACAATTTATATTAGAAGAAAAACTTAAATCATTGGGTTTAGAGGTTGATTTACCCTTTTTTTTCTGATTTCACATTGATTTTTGTACCGCATCTAAAATATACAATGTGTCCTTTGATCTTGACTTTAATAGAAGAACTAATTCTTGATTTTCTGATATCTCCTTTATTATTGAAATTTGTTCCTCGTCACATCTTGTAGAAGTTGAAGGATCTTCACACGACTCATCTATCGAAGATGGTCTCATCTTCAATTGAGACCATGTTTCCATTCTTCTTTTCCATAATGCAATTCACCTTCAAATTTAGGTGAATGAATACTTGATGCCATCATTCTTCCCGATCTAATTGCTTAGTCGGCAATTAGTCTTTCTAAGCAGTTCGACTCTATACCAAAGTATTAGTGATGAAAAGCGATTTAGATTGCTAGAGGGAATGATTGAACAACAATCTATAGATAAAACTCATATCTATTTAACTAATAATTTAGCAAGAGCACACATATTCATAAAACAAATATAGCATAAAGAAAGAGACTCGAAGTTTACTTAGTTTGGAACCCCACAAGTTGATAATCCAAGTACTATGAACATCCACTAAGTTCTCCCTTTTGGAAATGACCCAAAGGCGGAGAAGCCTCTTATAGAGATTAATCACAAGCAGTATTCAAAGAATAAACTAAGAAATAAAATACGAGTGTGTTGCTTCTGTTCTTCGAGCTTGAGTCCCTTTTATAGACTTCATGTCAATATGACCGTAATGATGATGTGGCACCATTCGTTCATTTGGAAGCCTTCCGATCGACTAGATCTTTGTTGACTCGGCTTCATGCTTTATCCACTTCGACAATAGTTAGATAACAACTCTAGATGACTCAACTTCTTTCGGTCACTTGAAGGCTACTGACGCAGTCATTCTGATCCATTTCGACAACGGCTCTGAATAACTCAGCGTTCAACTTCCGATTGCCTGGGATGCTTTTGGTTTCCTAGAATATTGTCAACCTTCGTACTTGACCATTCGATGATCTTGCCTTCTCCAATCGCTTAGGTGATACCCTGGTCGTCCGAACATGTAGTTGTCCAGACTTCGTCTTGGTCTCCTTTGTTTACTTTGGTTGCTCAACTTTGTCCTCCAAGAACTTGTAACTATGGTTTCATTTTCACTGCGCAATCTGTCTTCTGGCTTCTCATCCCTCCGATGCATCGAACCGTTTCAGATCGCTCCTTAGCGTGTTTCTCTCTTCGCTGGTATACTCTTTTACAACTCCTTATATTTCAGATGCACTAAGCCCGTTGACTTCTTTCTCTTGTCATCTTTCTCGCTCACTGGCATCTTTTGCCAAGATTCTGCCGTCTCCGATGCTCTTTAGTTATCGAGTATATGTATGTTTTTAAGTCCTTATACACTTAGGCACACATATTAAATACAATGAGGACTTAAACTTATTTGATAACATATCAAGATACCACTAGGGTTAGTGACAATTGATCCCTCCTTAACTAGGCTTACATTCTCGTAAGCCTTTATATCATTCTCATAATCTTTTGCAACCCTTCTGCCTCCATGTCTTCAACCTTGTGGGTGGTTCTCACCCTCGAGTCCATCTCATGTCAAGATTCCTTCTAGAATGCACGAAGTTCCATGAGTTTGCTTAATTTGTGACATTTGATCCTCGCATATGAGTTTGCTTCCTTCAAACTGTCCTAGAGTGTAACTCAAATCAGTCCTCAAATTAATCAAATGTATCAAGTTATCTGAACTTGCTCCATGTGTCATTTGTTCCTCGCCTTTCGAGTCCACTTTGCATCATGCCTTTTATCCATCAGCCCACGCCTCCGGGTATAGCCGAATTGATTATGACATATTTACAGAATTTAATCCAACCCACAATTTTGAATCACATCTACAACCACTCATTGCACCTTCTTTAAAGTATCCTTTAGGTTGCCCCAGGGTATAGAGCAAACAATGGGCACATGACATCTCTAACATAATGATCAGGGGTCGATTCTCAGGAACTAACGACCTAAGGTTTACCCTACTATGCGCCTATGGTCTGTGTACCTGCATGAACTTCCCTCCATATCCGTGGGGCCGGTACTAGGTGGGCCGCTAAAATAGCGGATTTATCTTTTTTAAAATGTCCTTTAGGCTTCCTAAACCTCAAGACTCCTCGTAGGTTTTGGAAACATTAAGCACAAATCAACTTGTAGGGTCATCAAGCTCCACGAGTTTCATGTACACTATTCGAATGTCTCCACATAAAATCAAATTGACTAAAGGGTGACAAACTTTTTATAATAGAATCATGGATCAATTCTCAATGGATGCGTGCTTTTGGGAAAAAAACTCCTTCTATCCCTTAGCTAATTTGAATGTGTAATTTATCTCCCTTCATATAACTTAAGGACGGACTGTGAGGAACACGTAGAAGGAGTATAATCACCTTTATTGCTACAATGTCCACTTTCAAATCTCTACACAACACACATTTTAATAATATAAGTAAAGTCTAATTTAAACTCAATATCAAATATATCAAAATAATACCACTTGTAATTATTATTTCCCCGACATAATTAATAATTAATTATCCTCACTGATTAATCAATTAAATAAGAGTTGAGTTATTCTAATTAATAAATAATTTAGTTAAAAAAAATTAAGTATTAATCTTTTCAAAGAAATATTAATTACAAAATTAAGGATTATTTTGTTCAGTTAAAATGTGAAGGGTAAATTAATTAAGAGTTGATTAAATTTTAATTTGAACTATACGAGAGTTTAAATTAATTTCTATAACTAATTTTAAGGTAGAAATATTTTTTTAAAAAAATAATACAAGAGATGCATAATTCTAAAAGATTGAGGATATTCTAAATTACAAAATAGTTTCCAATAAATCTAATCAATTAATTGGATGTAATTTGTGTGAGCCAAGGATTAGAAGTTGAGTATGAGCTAAGGGATAAATAGATGACATTAGATAAGATCTAAAAAAGAGAACGACTAGTGTAAAGTCTTAGCATCTCTTTAATTGCCAATGTTGAATCCTTTTTGTTGCTATCATTGCACGATTGTTGTGACAACGACTCCATGTTTTCCAAATGGATGTTAGTTCATCAATACTGTAATGAGAGCTCCAAGTATGGATGACATTGAGCTTAAATGAACTTTGCACAACTTCCATAAAAATATTGTAAAATGATTAGATGCTACGAATGTCATTTAGCCAACTAAATTTTGAATGGAACATGATTAACCAATTTCATAGGTTCAAAAAAATTGAAAAGATATCAAAATAAGGTGTATCACCACTTACCATGAGATTGAGCCAATAGGAAACTTGTATGACACGACCATGTTTTATGCAAAACTAGATTATATATTCAAGAAATTTTTTAAAAATATATATAAAGCATATTATTAGACTATAGTCAAATTTACAAATAAAATGGAATGCTTCAAAAATTCAAAATTAGTATGTCTTTTTGATTTTGTAATAAATAATTTAATTAGCTTGATAAATTGATATCTTTTTTATTATTCGTAGAGTCAATTCAAAATTGAGTCATGATTATTTTTTATAAAAGACAATAATAAATAATCATGACTAAATTTTAAAATAGAATTTAGAGTTCAAAATTCAGTCATGATTACTTATTATTATTGTTTTAAAAAAAGTCCAGATCTTTTCCTTTTATCTCTTTTAAGTTTAAACAAAAATAAAATCAATTAATTTTATTCTATAAAATATTTTGGCACAACTTATATAATTGAAATAAATTCTTCCAAAAAAAATTAAAAAAGATAACTCATATTTCAATTTAATTAGTAAATCTATTTCAAACAAAAACATCAATTTACGTTTTAAAAAAATAGTTCAAATAATCAAGTTTCACCAGACAAATTGATATGATTGTAGCTAATTAATTTTACCCATTTTCGAAATTTAAAATACATGTACCTAAAAGATTAAATGGACGCCAATTTTTTAAAATATGAACTATTCAATTCAATCAATTTGAGAACCCCTACATGCTTTATTTCTTAATAAATATAAAATTGAAAATATCTATTTTAATTTAATAACGTGTTCATAGAAATTATTTTTTTGAAAAAAAAATATCTGATTTCAATCCACATTACTATTTTATCAATGAACTTGTTGAAACAAAATCAATTAATCTCTACAACAAAAACACAAGTAGGCGTTGACAATAAGACTTACCTCGAT
Organism: Zingiber zerumbet; assembly: GCA_037833815.1. Classification (NCBI taxonomy): domain Eukaryota; kingdom Viridiplantae; phylum Streptophyta; class Magnoliopsida; order Zingiberales; family Zingiberaceae; genus Zingiber; species Zingiber zerumbet. Next base: position 8,139 of record JBBMJZ010054326.1, read on the forward strand.
TGATAGACGCCAAATGTAGCTGAAACGGATTATCTGGAAAGCACAAAAGTAGAGCAAACAAATCCTTACTAGGCGATGCGGACCCATAGAATTAGGCATTACATCATGAAAGAAACATTTCACCCACATCAGCACCAGGCTTTAAGGTGAGAATTGTGCTGAATAAAAGTTAAAAGCAACACACCTCAAACCTTGTTCCTTAGTTTGGCACTTATATATCATTCAAGAGCATAGCCATCCAAATGAGCAGCTTAGCACTCAGTACAGGGAACCTTAAAGAGAAAACCTTAGCAGCAAGATGAACCCACCAAGAAACTGGCATAAGTACAGTTCCCATGTTCAAAACAGTTTTGTGCACACGGAGGATATACAAAAACCACATGACAATTGCCTTTTGTGGTGCTGCACTCCTTACATATAAGGTGGCAACCGTGGAGGCCGCATATGCTGGAATCCATTCTCTGGGCAGTTTTGTGTAGCCCTTTCAGCTGTAGGTCTTTGAGTAAAGGTTCCTGGCTGTGGGTTCTGGTTGGGGTTGAAAGGGCCCCACCAATGAGCTTCACCCTCAATAGGAATCCATGGCAGAGGACTGATGCCCTCTCTACCCCATCTGTAAAACTGCTCATGTCTACCTAGGCCATCACCTTCCTGATGGCTCCTGTTTATGGACCCAGAGACTGAGAATCCATAGAACCCCCTTACTTCAGCAGAGGAAGGAGCTGCAACCGAGGAAACAAGAGTTAATCCCCTTGGTCTCATTCTTCTGATGGAACTAAATGGGGAGCCATGGAGTGATGAAGAATACAAGGATGGCTGATATATGTGATTCCCGACCCCACTATTGTGACCCCGAACCTCTCCTGTAACTGGTGGGACTAGTGATCCAGCTATATTGCTTCCACTGCGTGAAACAGACCTGAAATTGTCAAGACATTGATGAGAACAAACCATCAACTTATATAAGGTTTCCACAAGAAATGATATCTAGTTCAAATTGAAAAGGTAGTAGTAATTTACCCATGCATGAGAGAATTGGGATGCACAAAGGATCCTAATCTATGTTGGCTGTTGCCATCATTTCTGGACATCCTTGCACCATACTGGGATGCAATCTCTGTATTTCCTGATACAGGATATGAAAGAGAGTGGGGTTGCTGCCAATTATGGTTTTGCGGTTCAGTTACTGGGAAGCTATTGGTGTTCATCATTTCAGAAGAAGACTGGCCCCCTAAGCTGATGGAATGCTGATGGAATTGACCATTATCAGGAAGAGAATCAGAAGTAATTGTTGCAGCACGCATGGCATTAGGAAAACCATGTAGAGCCAGATACGGGCAAACATGAGAGCTACTAGATGAATTTGAATGGTCTCGGAACATGGAATTGTTCATAAACTCATGATCTTCAATGTAAAGTGGGAAAATGTCAATATTAACTACAAAAAGTCATTAAAGCTGATGATAGTGTTAATGGGCTTACATGAAGCTGGGAATGATTCTGCTTCCCTGCATGATGAACAAATATTTAATTATCTTTGATTACAATTCGATATGAGAACAATTAAAAAGAACAAAAAGAACAACTTAATCAAGCAGAATCTTCCCTGAATTCTTGGGCAGGAAGCTATGAAAAAAAAGTAGTTAGAATCCAGAAACAGTCAAGGTTCAAAAGGATAACAGGCAGTGAGTGTTTTTCTTCTCGTGCACAACTCATGGGTTATTACCAATATGTGCACAAAAGAAAGAGAGTGTCCACTTGATTTGACAGTAAACTGAAACATCTTTATGAAAATAACTGGTATGAGAATATCTTGATTAAAAAAAAGTTCCTCAAAAGTTTGCAGCTAGTACAACAAAAGAAAGCAAGCCACAAATCTTGGCCACTAGACTGTGCTGTTACTTAAAATGCACGTGTAAGCTTTAGATTTGATTGAATTAACAGTGATTCCATTTTTCAGCTTAAACACTATTTTACAACTCATGAAACTTTATGAAGGTGCCTCATAGTTGATGGCAAAAAGAGATCTATCAGAAAGAATAATGTCAAGATGACTGATGAATCAGTTACTCAGATGCATGAAAGATACAAGAGATTTGTAATGAACTTTTCGCTATAGGTGCAAAAGTTAACCATGATATCTAGTCAAATGCACTGAAAGGATTCCCAGACACTTGAAGTGTTATTAGTGGAGGTGAGGTGACCCTTATAAGTCAATTGTCTAATGTAGGTTATAGAGGTACTCTCAACCAATTGTCCCATAAAACATTTTAATTTTGGCAACTTCATTCTTGAAGGATGTCCAAATGATCTAATGCATATATTAAGTGCTTCATATCCGTGCATGCCTAAGAGGGAGGGGCCCACGTGCAAGTACCCAGGTGGTCCCTCCCTCTCAAGCGCGGACGCCGTGTGTGTGTATATATATATATATATAACAATTAAGACTATTAAAAGTTAACATAATTTAATTTATTTAAGAAACTAATTTTATATGAATATATAGAATTTATTACAATTTTTTCAAAATTTTAAACAAATTTATAAATATTTTAAGGGAATAATTGGATTAGAGTTTTAGAACTATTATATTTAAGTTAGGAGTTGATTGACCTTAAACTTATATTTTAATCAAACAATCCTACATTTTAATGAAATGTCATTGCCTTCTCCTCCCATAACCCTTCGCGCACATGCCTCCACCACGCCATAGCCTGTGCCTGAATGCCAGCGCCACCCTCCGCTCACGTGAGCAACAACGACACTGACATCCCCTCTACTGACACACCCAATCGGGCTTCGGCAACCCCCATCGCTACCCTTCTCTGCTTCCTCTCTCCCGTTCGCGTCTGCCATCGTCGCCTCTCATGCCGCTGTATAACATGAAGGGCAGTCGTAGTTGTGTTCCGAGGTCCTTGAAGCGAGCAATCAGCGGCGTGCCACCGGTGATTGGCGGGAACAATACTGTTCCGTTGTTGCTCCAAGGTCGTTGCAGTGACCAATGACACAACTCCCTCCTCCACAGCCTGCCACCAGGAGCCCACCGCCTGAAACCCGTTAAGGTAACGGATTAACAGTAGTTGATAAAATTTTGGTTTATGCCTAATTAACAAGAAGATTAATCTAATTTGGGTTTTGTGCGCTAATTAATGATAAAGTTAATTAGATTAGCATGCTTTAATTACTTAGCGAGTTATAACTTAATTGATTAATTATGTGAATAAATAATTATTGGATTAATTGATATAAATAAGGTAAATTGGATTATTCATAATTCAGTTAATTAACAGGTTAATTAATAAGTTAGTTTGTGTGATTAATTGATTGATTAATAAGCTACTTAATAACCTTATTGGGTGATTAACTATTGAATTTAATTACAGATTGATTAAAGATATAGATGAATCAATTGATAGGTGTATTATTGGATTCACACATGAATTAATAGGTTGATAAATCAATTAGACTTTATTACTAAGATTACTCTCGTATTTAGATTGCCTTCGTATCTTGTACTTGTACGATTCGAGCTCGAAGCGGGCTCTCTGACTTGAAGATGGATATGATATTTTACAGTTGAGGTGGGTAGTTTCCACTTTGGCCTATGTAGATGGTTCTTTCATTTATATTGCTTAGGTAGCATTTACTTGCTTACCTTGACTTCACTCTATTTGCTTCTTGAGTTTGATACTTGCTTGCTCTTTAGTCTATATTGATATCTATGTCGTCTCATTGTTCTTCATGCTTGGATTGTTTATATGCATATGATATTATCGAACCATAGTGTAGCTAGTAGAGCTTTACCCTTGAATGTGATTGTTATTGTTTACTTGTTATTATTGCTTTGTATGTTTATTCTTGACTTCCCACATGATTTGTAGTCCGTAGCTAGATAGCTACCTACACACCGTCTGCGTACGGAATTCGTCCGTGGTAAATCGTTTCTCCCGCAGAAAGTGACTACTTACGTATCTAGACTGCCCACGAGTCCCATCCGTGGTAGAGTGTTTCTCCTAGATAGCTACCTACACACCCTGTCTACCCATGAGATCCATCTGTGATTGAGTGTTTCTCCCGTACTATTTACATATCTTGTCTACCGACGAGACCCATCCCCGATAGAGCATTTCTCCCACATACAGTGATTTACTATATATATATATATATATACACACACTAATTGCCCACTAGACCAGATAGTGGTAGCATCATTTTGCGCTCGGTCGATACTTGTTTTATATAGGATTGGGATGTACGATGTGTACACCCGGTTTATTTGTCATACCTAGTTGATCAGGTTAGTAGATGATTATGTTACTTCTGTTTTTATTAGCAGATGTTTATGTCGGTTCTTTTATTTATGTTAAAAACATTAGCTAAGACTGTTCCTTTGATTTCCTTATACTAATTCGTTCATGCATTATTCTTCTTATACCCGTTGAGTCGTTATACTCACTACCCCTTGCTTTTCCTTTGACTTCCAGGTTAAAAGTTAGAGGATGTGTCGTGTTGCTCCAAGCATTTGACTGTCGGTCTCACTCAAATTTGGATTCTTTTTTTGAGTTGCTTGGTTTCTTTTCCGCTGCCTTTGTTTATGATTTTCTTCCCTCATTGTATCTTTGAGTTTTACTATAATAGTATGACTTTTATCTTGTTTACTTTAGTATATTCACATGTACACGCATACATACACGCATTAGCATTTAGAAACTTAGTGATTTTATATTGTGTTAATATTTGTGTTGGCTTTAATTGGTTTTGTATTCATTATTTCTCATATATCTAGGAGGTACCGTCCAGTCTTGCGGATCAGTATATCCTCGGGGCGTGACACAGACAAAGATTTCTTTGTATCTACTTTCCAATGTAACCAACTTCTACAAAACATGCATCCAAATGCACAAGGATCCTGCTAATACAAGAACTGGTATTGAAAAAATATAGCTGTCAGCGTAAAAATTTGATACAGAAATCAGGTTAACAAAACAATTGCGCTTTTTTCATACAAATGGAAGAGACTATTGAAAAGCAAAGTAAATGACCTTTTCGACTTTATAACATGCCTAGTAATTGCACTAATAGCTGAAATTACAGTAAGTGCTTAAATATTTGGAGTAGATTATATTTTTAAAACCAATAGTATATGATTCAATTGCCATACCAAAAGTGCATTAAGTTATTGCACATTACCTATGTGTTGCTACTGCTGCTTGATAACAGTCCCCACCTTAACCTATTATTTTTAATGGAGGTTCTAGTTTATCACAACAAATTAAACCATGAAGGTTATGGCCTTAGAAACAAATATCATGCAGCTAATTAAAGTGTTAAAAGTAGTATTCTCCATGAAATTGAACAATAAATACAAAGAAATTCGCCTACTTGCTTATTCATCTTATTCCTGATTTTCTGTTTCTTGTGATACTTGCTAATCCTTGCTCATTTTTTGTTTATGCTTAGCACTTTATGAATTATGGCGCTGACAAAACATCTAAAGAAGGGAAATGAGCCACTTAAATACTAGGAAAGGATGATGAAAGTAACAGGTGAAGAGAATCTATTGAAAAGATTCTATGTTGAGATGTACTAGTAAGTAAAAAATGGACAAACCACGTGAATAACAGGAAACTGCACTAACTACATCTGGAAGAAAGATATCACTTTAACAAAGATTTTAATAATGGGAATCACAAACCTGTTTTAATCACATGACGCCCATGATTGGCATGGAACAGAACTACAGAAAAAAACAGAAATCCACCTACATTCTCTTCCTATCATAATAAATATATTAAAATGTACATATGCCTTTGCTAGATGGCTAGTAGATCCCAATATGTTCCTACAAGTCTTGGTTCAAATCATGATTTAAAATTTTGAGCCCTATCGGAGTTTCAATATATGACCAGAATAATACAGTTTTGATACTGTACCATGTTGTGCCGATATGGTTTCAATATTTTTTAAATATAAAATATATTAACTATAAATAAATAAAAAATAAAAAATATAGCGGTGCAATCATAAGATAAATAAACTTTTTATAAAAAATTATTATATAATTTCAGAATTAAAATAAACTATATATATATATATATATATATATATAGTTAATGAGATAATTTTATTAGGGTTTAATTAAGCTTATTTAGATTATCCCTATTATAGCTAGAAGTTGATTGAATTATTTACCTAAACTAGTTAAAATAAAATAAATTCGTGCGACCCCTTCCTATTCCACGCTGCTAGCGACCGCGAGGATCGCACGATACCTTCACGACAATTGTAGGGATCATGCGACACCTCCATGGCGGTCATGAGGATCATGCGACGCTTTTGCGGCCATCACGGGTCGCATGTCAATGTTGGCACTATTCCAATTGGCAGGCTGAACAAAATGTTTCGCCCGGTATGGCACAAGATTTTAAACTATAGTTCAAATTCCATGTAGGGTATCCATGTATGCAATGTTGTCTTTGTAACCTTCAATATATCATAATCACCATCCATATTTGTCCCAACTATTCAGAGTTGACTATTAAAACTTATCTCTGAAATATAGTATTCTCAAAGAACATAAATGATAATAAAGTAGCATCGAGTTTATAGCCACGACAAGGTGCATTAGAAAGTGTATTAAGTTATAGACAATTATTTCCATCCAATAAATGACTCAAGCTTGACATCTTCCATTTTTTTCTTTGATAATCTAAGTATCCAGCTCTTCAAACCAACTAATCCTAGAGGTGACCAGTCTGGCTCCACAGAATTTTCCCACCGACCACTAGGGTAAATCGGAAAGCACTCGCAGTACGACATTCAATGGCTAACGTCATTAGGTCTGTCATCCCATGGGAGGAAAATCACTCCTGTAGTGCGCCATAACTAGGAATCGAATCTTAGATGCCTAGTTAACTGTTGGAATGCCTTACCGCTGCACCCCGAGGGCATGCTTGGCATCTTCCATACACATTGTATAAGTGGTCATGTAAAGCACTGAACCAAAGCATACAATAATTCTGATTATAAACATTGTTTAAACCAAAGAACAATAGATAAATGGTGAGCACTGAGAATTGGCTAACAAAGAGATGTGCAGCAAACATGGAATATAAGAATATGCAAAAGTCTCACATTAAGTGATGGGATCTTGAAAGCCAACCTCAACTAATTTATGATTTTCCAATTATAACTGACAAAGAGAACTTACTCAAACAATGATGCCAACTGAGTAAATCCACGGAAAGGCAACCACTGAAATCCAAATGGCTGCATGAAGTAATTAGCTTGTATTACCAAAGTGCAAAAACTACAAGATGGTAACATATAAAGAAATTTCAAAGGACAAGACAAAGTAAAAACAGCTTGTTTTGAAATAAAGAGCTTTCATATTCATTTCACCAATCAGAAAAGATTATTTCCATTCTGACCTTGTAGATGAATATATTTCCATATCAGAGAAGAACTGTGAGTAAGTCTGAGTGTCAAATAGGTAAAAAATCATTTTGTAATTTCCACGTAAAACATTTAAGGGGGGAAAACAACTCTTTAGACCACAAGTTCCAATCTAAATGCAGCGCTCTAAAAGAAATATCCAAAATAAAAATATAACTAAATGCATCGTTGCAATGAAACCTGTTTGCAAGGAAATAGGTTGCATTTTGGATTCTTGAATGGAAGTGAGAGATTACCATGAAATTCTTTGACATGCTAACCTTAAAGAAAATCAAGGTATGTCCACTTGAGCTCTTTAATGCAAAACTCTTGAATGTGTGAGTTTTATTTGTAATAGAAAAACAAACAATTGAAATCAGTTAATACAACTGAAAAGATGAATGATGAGTTAGTAACTCTGGAGGCTTGTCTTTATTTGACCAGTCAGTAATTTGAACCAAACAAGATTCAGCTTCAAGCTTTAATATTGATAATGTTGACTTAATTGCAGGTTTGATGTTGATGTATTTCAATGTGCACTTTTGAAAATTTTGACGTTGAAGTTGAAGCATCTCGCTATTTTTGAGCTTTCAATAATGAAATATGATTTCCAAAAGTGTCAATCTTACTCTGCTTCTATACCTGATATAAATCAATCTGCTCAACTAGAAATGTTATAATCAGAAAAACCAGTCTCAATTTTAAATTACACATTTTGGTTGTCAGTCTAAATTAATCATACTAGAGATTATACAATGCCTGTTAGTTTACTGGAGATGTGATATCTATCTATCTATCTATCTATCTATCTATATATATATATATATATATATATATATATAAACTAAGAAGTTTCTCTGAGTTCACGAAGTAAATGGCAATACCAGAAAATTTAAAAATCATTGAAATTCAGTTTTTGTCTACATTCAAAGTGGTTTCTTTATTGCTTATCAATGTTTGAGCCTCTTTTCACCAATGACTTGCCTTAAAAACCAACTCAGTAGGTTGTTGATGATGATTGGACTCAAAGTCGTGAAGTGTTTGACACAGTATGAATCTAGATGCTCAACATGTCATTTTCTAGAAGTTTTTCAGATGTAGTCACTTGTCAATGCAAATGTTGATGTCCGTATTGAAGTGTTAACGTAAATATCAAATGTTCCACATCAGTACAGGAGGGAGGGCAGGTGAAGAATATCAAGGGTTTATTAGTTTGCTTGAAATACAATTTCCTCAACTTGGATGGTTTATGCACTGATACACTTGGTAGTTTTTAGTTTAGAAAATAACTTTACCCCTATCTCATGAAAAAACTGGATTTCAAGTGATATGAATTTTCCGAAAATTATATTGACACTTGGGAAATAATCTCCCTTCAATTCAACAAGCTCAGGCTATGTGGCCTGGTCCACATCAGCAAACCCAATACAAACTCAGTCAAATAGCGACACCAGCCTGAGCTGAGCTGTGGTAGTGACCGGAAGCCTGAGCACCTTCCTCAAAGTCTCCCAAGTGTTCGGCGACCTAAATACTCGACTAAACAAGTACCCTATCCAGCCTAGCACACATGACACTCAACCACGTCAGCTAACAAGTACTCGCTCCTGAGCGCCTCTCTAGCTCTGTAGCGCTCGGCATCCCAAGCGCCCCTTCAACTGCTAGAGAGATCAACCTCTCGAACGTCTCTCTAGCTCCATAGTGCTCGGCTTCCCGAGCACATGATTTAGCATTATGGGTTCACATGACTTGGCACATAATTTGCCCCTCTGAAGAGTGTGGATATTCCTGAACGACAGGTCTAATCCACAAAAAGGTAACGGGCCATTGGGCCAACATAGGCTTTCCCTTGACAAATGCAAACCATAACCTTACATGGCTCTTGTAGGGCATGGTTCCCGCCTATACGAGGTAGAGTGGGGCACAAGCCATGCCGCTACAAATTGCAAAAGGACGTTAGAAGGTATGACCTTGAAAGGACCGGATGATCATAATTAGAAACCCCTCCCCACCACATCATCTAAAATCACACTTGAGCATGGTCCTTTGCCGCCATGAATCCTACCTAGGTATAGTCTCCCACCTACCCCCATAAATCCTACCTTCGGCATAACATTCTGTTCTCTCTCTCCCAAACTCCACCATCAGAGTCTAATTTAAGCATCAAAGGGGCTCTACCGAACAACTGTAGTGCCCACTTACACGTGTTAATCCACACGTCTAGTGAGAAAGCAGATTTCTCCAATAACATTTTTGATGTCATTTGTGGGAAACATTGAGCTAAAAGACGTTGAGGATGGTGAGTACACGAAAGAAGAATCCGAAGGAGCTCAAAATACTCTATAGGTTGGTGGCGACAATCTCTGGCTAATACCTTGGAAATGGAAGTGAGACCCATACATTGGGGTAGATAACAATGCTAATTACCACGACAGTAGATGAGGTTCTCAAGCGACACCCAACCCTTCTTAAACCTACGTGGAGGAATTAAAGCCCCAAGTCGAGAAACCCCGAGAATCCATAGCCCAAAACTCTCAAGAGGGCTCTAGGCTACCAAGTTTGTAGAGACATCATGGGGGCCCAGAAGCATGGAAGAACACGAAGGGAGTCTATTCCCGTAGAGGGACTCCCTTCTCGACAAAAATTATAGCTAAGGAGTTACTAGCCAACTTCAGGCCCCAACAAGGCGAAGAGTAAAATAGTTCCTCTAACTTAGAAGATCACATGTAGATTTGAGAACGCTGCCCTCCTGCATCAATACCCAGACGGACTATAATGTGAGGTGACCTTGGTCGGTTCTACTCAGTAGCGGTTCAACACGCTGAAGCCGAACACCATTCAATCCTTCCGAGGATTTTAGCGTAGTATTCTTGCACCATTTCACCAATAGTAAGAAATACCATAAAACCCTTATTAGTTTGGTAAACCTAAAGCAATAAGGACAGGAGTCAATCCGAGAGCAACTTTGGAGATGTCTTCTACCACACCAGAGGTGTTTACTAGCATCTTCTTTCAAGGCATTCAAGAGGGAGCATTCTTTTGATCTCTGGTGAAGAAGCTCTCGTCTGACTCCAATGAGCTCGAACGGGCTGAGAAACACAACAACATCAAGGAAGCCCAATGGTTGAAAAGAGCGGCAATCGCCCGACCTATCCAAAAGCAGAAAGAAGGTAGAGGATTGGCCCTCACCCCTCACCGTGGGTCAAGCCCTTGGAGCGCTTCACTCCTTACACACCCCTAAAAGTAGCTAAGGGCACTATAGATCTATGAGGAGAATTGGGTTGTACAATGACCCTTGAGTTTCAAAAAAGGACCTAAGAGAGGACTTCAGCCAACCTCTTTTACTCTTTCCACCCTATGGCAATAATACTAGGACTATTGGCAACTCAATTAAGTGTTCAAGCAAGTCATCAATTCCCATCCCCATGAGGCCCCTCCTAGTCTTAGAGGAGCATTCCTCAGAGGGAGGTTGATTAGAGCATGGTCGAGCTCCCTTAAGGGTGAAGCGCGAAGAGTTTATGCCCAAGACCAATGTGATTCACCTACTCAGAAAGAAAGAAAGAAACACCTAATAGACGGTAGGATACTAACAATCATTCCACGTGAGGGCTATCAACATAATCTTAGGCGATTATCAAGCTGCCCTCATTACTCTATTTCTTAGAGCATTGGTAAGTGTTTGCATCATGTTAATTTTAAAAAGAAGAGCTTCTCTTATAATGTATGACTTGAGATACCCCTTTTGATCTCATGGTTTTGAGATAAATCTTTAAATTTCTCCCAGGCCTCAGAGGTTGGCCTAGGCCTCAACGTTGAGTTTCATATCTTCCCAACCTCAGGTCCATCTCTCATACGCCTCAAACATCCAACCAAGTCTCAAGATCGAGCTTTATTATCTCCCCAACCTCATAGGTCTGCCTAGTTCTCAGGATCTGTCTTCTTATATTCTCTCTCAGGCCTCATAAGTCTGTCTAGATCTCGAGATCAAGCTTTATTATCTCTCTAACCTTAGTAGTCCACCTAGGGATTAATCTATATTCTCTCCTAGACGCTAGAGGTCTCTCTAGGTCTCAGGATCGAGCTTTTATTATCTCTCCAATCATAGAAGTCCACCCAAGTCAAGAGATCAGTCTTCTTGTATTCTCTCCTAGGCCTTAGAGGTTTACTCAAGTATCAAGATCGAGCTTTACAATCTCCCTTACCTCAGACTTCCTCTAGGTCAAGGGATTGGTCTTCTTCTATTCTCTCTTAGGCCTTAAAGGTTCGTGCAGGTCTAGGGATCGAGCTTTATTATCTCACAGACCTTAGAGGTTTGCCTATGTCAAGGGATCTATCTTCTTATTCTCTCCCCGACCTCAGATGTTCAGCTAGGTATTAGAATTGAGTTTTATTGTCTTCGTGACATCGGAGTTTCGCCAAGGTCAAGGGATTGATTGATCTTCTTATATTCTCCCTCAAGCCTCGAAGGTTTGCTCAAGTCTCGAAATCAAGCTTTGTTAACTCCCCGAACTCAAAGGTTTAGGTCGCAAGATCGATCTTCTTATATTCTCTCCCAGGCAAGTCCGTCCAAGTCTCTAGATTGACCTTTATTATCTCCCTGACCTCAGAGATCAGCCTAAGTCGTGGAATCAGTCTTCTTATATTCTCTCAAGGTTCAGAAGCCCCTACAAGTCTGAGGATTAAGCTTTATTATCACCTGGACCTCAGAGGTCCACCCATGTTGAGGGATCAATCTTTTTATATTCTCTCCAAGCCCTCTGAGGTTCGCCTTACGTCTCAGATATTTGTCCAACCTTAGGGGTCTGTCCGGATCGAACTTCTTATTCTGTCCTAGGCCTCAGAGGTTCACCCAGGTCTCAGGAATGAATTTTACTATTTCCCCAATCTTAGAGGTTCGCCTAGGTCACTGGATCGGTCTTCTTATATTCTCTCCTAGCCTCAGAGGTCTGTTGAGGTCTCGGGATCAAACTTTATTATCTCCTCAACCTCATAGGTCCACCCAAGTCACGGGATCAGTCTTATATTCTCTTCCAAGCCTCAAAGTTCTGCCCAGCTCTAGGGATCAAGCTTTATTATCTCCCCGACACTTGACTACATTAGTTTACAAGTACTTGGCCTCCTAAATGCCTCTCTAGCTCCGTAGTGCTCGGCATCCCGAGCACCCCTCCAACTGCTAAACAGATCAGCCTCCCAAGTGCCTCTCCAGCTCCATAGTGCTGGCATCCCGAGCACCCCTTCAACTGCTGAACGAATCAGCCTCCCGAGTGCCTCTCCATCTCTATAATGCTCAGCTTCCTGAGCGCATGATTCAGCATTACAGGTTCACATGGCTTGGCACACAATTTATCCCTCCAAAGGGCCCATTCCAACACAACAGGTTTAATCCCCAAAAGGAAGTGGGCCCCCGGCCTAGCACAGGCCTGTCCTTAACAGGAGTACACCATGAATTTACATGGTTGCAGGATATGGCCCCTGCCCGTATAAGGTAGAGTGGGGTGCATGCCCTACCGCAACAAGTCGCAAAAGGCTATCACGCTTGGTCATGGTCCTTTGCAGCTATGAATCTTATATAGATATGGTTTCCCACCTACCCCTACTTATAATCACCCAGTTATATCCACACACACACCAAAAAACAAACAGTGGCGTGCTCTCTTAGGAATAGCATTTTGCTTTCTCTCAAACTTCACTATCAGAGTCTTAACTTAAAAACTCAAAGGGGCTTTACTGGACAACTCCGGCCCTTTGACACGTGCTAATCCATGCAGGTTCGACACTCATAGGAGGAAGCTCCATCATCAACGTCCAACGAAGAACCAAATTTCTGTAGTAACATATATTTAAGCTTATTTGGGGTTGTTTACCTCAAACTTGGTATATAACTATCCTAGTGACTATTGTTAGATTTAATATTAGATGGTTGTTATATATTTATATGTTTATTCTCACAAGTGGTATTAGGTCATTACATATTTGTTTGTCTTAAATATTATGTCATTGTTATGTTTGTCTCTTCTAACATCTTCTCTTAGTGTCAATGTCAATTTCTAACAACTATTTTTATATTCAAGTTACTTTTATTAAATTTAAACTAGGTAATTCAATTCTACAGATTGAGACTTGTTTGTGTTTTTGTCATCTTGAGGGCATAATTTGATTCATTGAGGTGTCAATTGGGTTTGCATGAAATTTGGGTTCAAATTATATTCAAATTGGAGTTGTACTGGCAGAGAGAAAGTAAACCAATGGCTGGGATTAAATCAAATTCCTAGGTTATTAAAACTAGGAATACCCACTCCTCATCAAATCCTTCTGAGAGAGAGTTGTCATTGTCCCCTTAAATCAATAACGTTGGGACACCTCCTTCTGTATTTTGTCATTAGAAATGCACTCAAGTTAGGAGCAATATTAACCCTTACCCCTCATCCTCTTTTATGGTTGCAAGCAACAACCTCACTCCTAATAGGTGATTCCTCACCTCACGTGAGTTTTCATTGACTAGGGGCAACATCAATAGTTCTATTCACAACAACAAACACTAAGGCCTTTTCAGCCTTCAATTCAAGGTCCCTATTTGTAATAAGTAATGGCTATAGCAAGCACATTAGGACAATAGTCGAGTGAATTCCTCGCCATTCAAGGTGTTTCCCTGAGCCCTTTCCTTTTGTGTTGGCATTGTGCATGGTCATCAAAACAGCAACATTGCGTAATTTACGCACCAATCACTCAAGTTGGGTTGCAGTAGCTTAAGAGATTGCAAAGCTATGATTAAGTAGTCACCTTCTATTTCAAATTATCTTTGATGTTAAACTATCTTTGATTAGGTAAAAAGTTGCAAAATATCATTAGCAGACAAATTGCAATTGAGCTACTTGCAACCAAGATTCAAAATTACAAACTAAGTTGGAGTTTCAGTCTTTGATTGGAATGAAAATCTTAGTGACCTTAAGACATTTGGAGCCAATGCAAATTAAAGATGAGAGGAAGATGAAAAAGAAAAAGAAGATATGACAAATATATATCCTAAGTTTGAACTGAGTAACCTATCGGTAAGTAGTATTAGCATTCTCTTGTGCAGGCATAAACTATAATAAATACCCATTAACTTCAATTAATATTGATTCTTTTTGTAGCATGCCAGGAGGTATCTAGTGTTGTCATGAGACTGTACTCATCAATATCTTTGACACAACAACAACACCAGAGACGTTACTTCTATGTCAAGTAGTATCAAGTTTCGATGATTTATTAAAATAATGTGTATTGACTATGTTGCTTAGCATGGTACAAGATTTCAAATGTTTATAAAAACCCTTAGTTAAGATCTATTGATGAGGATAATCATTGAAAGAGATGGCTGCCATGGGGAATAACATCCCTAAAGCACCCAAATAGTTTTTGTCTTGTGTTACTAAAATCGTTTCCCTAAGCATGTTGTGCATGCAAGAACACTGAGAAGTGATGTTCCATGTATGTTAAAGTTTGTTCTGTCTGTATGATATCTCTAAAATTGATGGTTGAAAGTACTCAATTTAATGCGGCATGTGGTGTTGAGTATTGTACTCATTTTAAGAGAGCTGGCAAACAAAGAGAAAAAATTCTTACAAGATTTGAGTATAGAGGTTGTGGGTGAGTTGTATGCCTTTTTAGGCATAGGGATGGTGTGCATCCTAACACTGCCATTGGAGCTCACCATCAAATTTGGCTTGAAGTGGATGTTGTGTTGCATTGAATTATTGAGATGACAATTATGCCATTATGATTATTTGATCAAGCCCTTAAGTATGAGCTAGATGATGTGCAAGGAAGTTAAGTGCATAGCCTATCTACATCAACAAGTCCAGGTGGGACTTACCATTAATTGTCTCTTATAAGAGAGGCATATGAGGTAATGTTCAATCTTTATGACACACATGTTGCCTTCAAGTTAGTTGTAGGTGGAATTGTGTGGCATAATATGGAGACACACTTGTGCTCATGTACTTGATGTACAATTCATGCTACACCCATTGAAAAAATTAAGGAAGCGGAGAGGGCGAGATTTGTCTCAAGTTCTAAGATGGATGGAATCACATTTGTGCCTGGCCTATCATTACATCGAGACAATCAGATCCACTAAGGCATCATGATATTGACTTAGACCTTAATTCTAATAGCTTGTTTGAGACGAAGCATGAATGCTTTTAGTGATCCATAAGGATGTGATTATGGTTGTGGAGAGTTTAAATTGTGTTGATAGGATATAGATGTCAATTATGAAGTTCTATCAAGTCAATATACCTTGTATCATGTTTAGAGGGGTGACATAATAAATAAGTATTAAGGTTGAAAAAAAGGAGGTCAGATATCCTATAACTAGTCAAATTGATATGTTAGGTTTTGTGCTGACTTGAACTTAGTGAAATTGAGATGAGAAAACTTAGGTTGAAACCCTACGATAACAACCAACAACAACAACCAAGCCTTATTCCATTAGGTGAGATTGTCTATATGGATTTGTCTACGTCATTGAGCTATATCCCCTACTATATTATCATTTATATTTAAATAAAGTTTATCTTATTTTATTGTCATTAACCAAGTCTTTTTTACTCTTCCTCTTTCTCATTTGATGTACATATTTGTCATAGTTTCACATCGTCTAACTGGAGCATTTATTGGTCAACTAAGTACATATTTGTACCATCTTAAACGTATCTCTCATTGTTTTCCCTCGTCCCAACTCTCTCTAATATTTTCATTTCTTATCTTGTCCATCCTCATATATCCACACATCCACCTTAACATCCTCATCTCTGCAACTCTCATCTTCTACTCATGTGCTCGAGCTATAGCCCAAGCACTCTGACTGTCGTTTTGTAGAACTTCTTTAAGTTTTAGAGGT
>JBBMJZ010054591.1:0-24444 GCA_037833815.1 Zingiber zerumbet
AACCAAAGAGAATATAAATTAATCCTCTACAGACTAAGTCAACATGATTATTACTGGTAGTATGATATGACGAATCCTCCAGTAGGGTCGACCGTGATCAGTGGTTGACCCATCACATGCAATATATGCTACAACCAACTAGACATGTACTAAAAGAGTACTAACACATGTCATAACTAATTATCATAGACAACTGTATATGTACTAAAAGAAGTGCACGATAACAATAACAAATATATCTCCTATAGCTTGAAGATGTCCTGTTGTTACTTGGCCCCAAAACCTGAAAAGTCACATCGAGAAAACCAAAATAAAAAATTCAAAATACAAGAAAATAGACATTGTAAACCTGTGGCTCTGATACCAATAAATTGTCATCCCCTAGAGGAGTCCTTGCTAGAGGAAAATCCAGCAGCATCTCCCATGTACCGGTGACAATATGAAGCATGAATACATCCACAAGAATACATCAGCCCACACAGCTGGAATATATATATACAACCACGCAGTTATATACTCAACTCACTCGGCTGGAGCAAAAATAACCACAACCATGCAGTTATATATATAACAGCCCACACGACTGTAATAAGAATACAACGGAAAAATAAAAGAAAAGTCCACATAAACTAAAACAACACAATGAATGCTAGCATGACTTAAACATAAATACCACACCAAAAACAATGAAATAGTCACATGGCTAAACACCAATACAAAGCTAAATCAATAAAGAATATATAAAAAGAAATCAAGAGTGAGGTAAACCATTTTCTGATGTGACGTGGGACAGACAGACAGGATACCTCTAAGCAACTGCTCAATCATCTACCTGTAATAGGAATAATGCAATGGGGTGAGTTCAACAACTCAGTGGGTATCGAGCTGACATGCATAGTAAAAGATAACTACCAGAAATAATCATGCAGTACAGTCTCCTAAACAAATATAGGGAATACAGACTGAAACAATAGAAGAACTGTAGTCACCAAGGCCTCCTATCCAGACATAAGGGTGGAAACCATACCAACAGATGCAGGGTTATCAGACCATAATCATAATGTCTTATGTATGCATGTCAATCATATGCAACTATAAAAATGCACCATCTAAAATGCAACAATCACAAGTAATAAATGCAATCCATGCATATGATGCAAATGACATGGTCACACCTGACACAGTCAGCCATTTCACAGACGATGGTGATACCGAGTGGGTAGAGCTATGATAACTGTGCACTCTGCCATCACTACTCCTGAGTGACCTAGTGGATAGGATGCTGTCGGAGTACACCTATCCTCCTGCCTCAAACAGAGTGGGGGAACCTAAGCTCTCATCTCCCTGTGTCATAGTTAAGGGGAGGGATTCCTGCCTGCTACCACTCTGCAGTCAACACTACCCATGAGCAAACCAGCGGAGCCTGACAGAGCAAACTACACACACTCTGCCTGATATACTACTAACCCATGAGTGGTTGTGTGTGCAGATCATGTAACTAGCGATGTGCTCAACAATAATGGAGCCGACAATCGCTCAGCATGCAATCATGCAAGATGGTGCATGACACTAAGCATATAGATATTGACAGTATACACCTCCATCTAATATGTACCAAAAAGGAAATAAATCTATATAATGATCTAGGTATCATAAATCTAGGTACGCAAATCAGATATGTCAAATAACTAGTCTACTACGTAGTAGGACAATGTATGCCACTATTTCTATGAACAGGAATACACATGTCAACTATCAAGAGAATATAAGCATGAATGCATAACAGATAAGAATATAGGCAGACTGTGACATACCAAATCATATGTAAACACAATCATTACTACTAGCTATAACTTACTATGCATATAAAAAATGACCATATCAAAAGAGATAAGTCAAAGGTACCCGTCTCAAAAAGGAGGTCGTATCAGACAAATCAATCTCATATCGAGACGCTCGTCTCGAATCAACGTCTTGCAAATCAAACGTATAATTTAGCTACTCTAACACGTACCAAATAACTAAATTAAATTCCTAATTATTAATCAACCTAAATTTATTCATTAATCTCGGTTAACTAAATACATCGGATCCAACTCGAAGCCTAGATTGAATCCAACATATAACCTCAATCATTCTGAAACAACATAATTAGCTATCCCTAACCATACCAGCCTCAATACGGATTTGAGCTAAAATAAGAATCAGATTCTCAACAACTTACCCTATTCCAATGCCTCACTGTTGATTTAGTCGGGGAAGTGTTTGTTGCTGAGAACTCCGGCCAGAGGGTCTCACTGTCAGAAATGATGGTCGGGGAAGATCTAGTGGTCGCATCTAGCCACCAATTGCCCAATCCTTGCTGGAGCTACAATGATTGGTCACACAACCAATCTTAACATCCCAACCAGAATATGAAATTAAATCCATGCTACTCTAACAGTAAACATGACTTAACCTTGAACCAGGTCCGAGATCTTGCACAAAGGGGATCGGGATGCCGCTGTTGTGGTGAGCTGGGTTAGAGGGAAGGCGACCTCACTGGTTGATCTGCTAGGACGACATAAGCAGAGACAGCGACGGTGCCCTAAGGTGCAGAACTTCCGTCGCTCATACTCAAGAAATCACCAAAAGAGGCGACTGCTTAGTCGACGATGGGTTGGACGACACCGGCGTTGTCGAGATCTGGCGGCTATACACCATATGACGCGGTGAGGGAGAGACCGGGGGTGGAGAAAAAGCACCCGACAATCAGCTAGAGGGATCTAGGGCACGACTCGGAGGGGTAAACGACGACGCCCGACGTCGACCCACAGCAGTCGATGGTGAAGAGGAATGGCCAGGGCACTAGGCGAGCCGTCGATTAACGCCGGCGACGCGTCGGGGAAGAAGATGGCGCTCGCGAAGGAAAGGCGAGGGTTATGGAGACGATGCAAGGGAGAAGGAATCGGAATTTCCCTTGGCCGAAGGGTTTGTACATAGGGAAGACGAGGCGTCACCATCGGTTTTGGCAGAGGAGATGAAGGGGCGGTGATGAGAAGAAGAGAAGGCGTTGCACGCCGTGTGAGGGAGAGGGGGAGGAGAGGGATGAATCGGGGGATTAGAAGAAGAGAAACTTAGGTTTTAATTCTTATACCTAGGTTTATATATATTTGACTTAGGTTAATTTATTACAACTTAGGTTAATTGAAATCATTCAACTCCCACTTTAAATGGGTATTTTAAACAGGTTTTTTCTCAAGCCCATAAATTCACCCCCTCAAAATATGCCATACAAGCTCTGAAAAATTTCCAGAAAATTTCTAAAAATTTCAATAAGATTATTTCTCAAATAATCTTATTATTTAATTATTATTTTGTTTGATATTTTACAAACAAAATTCTCCTTATGAGAATGAATCCAAAACCCCTTTTGTACTCATTCATGAAATTGCTTTAATGTCAAATGTTTTAATTGACATTAATATTTGTCTTCATCCAATGCATCTATTGTATTCAATACATGAACAATTTAAATTGACTACTCTTCATCTAATCATGATCAATTCTAAATTGAACACTCCTCTTTCTCCATGAATTCAAATTCATCAAATCAATCAATGAGTTTATCTCATTATTTATCAATCCAAATTGACTCAATGAGTCTAATTCAAATTGGACTCAATCCAATAATTGGATCCAATTGAGTCTAACTCAATCAGTCCAATTTGAATTAGACTAGTTAGACTTAATCCAATGTTTCATCATATGAACCCTCTCTAAATCAACTTATTTTTTATGTGTGGCTCAATAGGTTCTCTTAACGTTGGCAATGTCTTTAAAACTATTTTAGATACATAAACAATGAGTGATATCTACCAAGGCATCATTGCTACCCAAGTGAAAAGAATGTCGATATTCGACCTGGCCTTTTCGTGTCTATCATCTTGTATGACTCAATCCTTTTATCCTTGATATCTAGATTAATCAATGAGACATAGACCATATTATCCTCTTATCAATCTTTGTGTTTCTTGATCTCTAAGTATACACACTCAATCAAATAAGCTCAATATCGCATATTGACTCGTTTAAGCATGTCCATACATTCTTGTGTCCTACTAATCAAGGGGCCCACAGATATCACTTTCGTCATATGGAAGTGATAGATTCCATCTACATCACTTATATCCCTCCGCATAACTTATTGCATACCTAGTGATCGACTTTATAGTCCACCCTATTACAGGTGATGTTTGTCGATATCAAAGTATATAACCATATATGTAGGGAATCGTAGTTACTTAAGGTCTAAGGACTATTCATACTAATAGTCACATGAGAATGTTTATGACACTCATATAACAATCCATAAAATATTCTTATGGCGGGTCATTCAGTACATATTCTTTAATATATACCCATATGTCAACCTGATATCTTATATCCATGACTTGTGAGATTAAGTCATCTGTTAACTTACATGCTAGTCTCAACACATTAATATTGTCCTTGTATATTAATGCTTGACTAGGAATAGTTAAGAGTAGTGTTCTATATATATCTACATATCTCACTATCAATTCAACTAATTGATATGTTGTAGATAAGAACCTACTACCCAAGGACATTATTATACTTATTCAATTGACACTGAACTGAAATAAATATAATAACCAACTTTGCCTTTTTATTAATAATGATATATTATACAAAATGAGTCTTTTACAACCATCTCATAATTGGTGCTAGGGCTAATACTAACACAAGGATAATTAATTCTGCAAGCATTTAGGATCTAAGTGCATTGGAATGGAGGAGGGAAGGTTGAATAAGTGGTATGCAAATGATATTTTTCATAAACATATTTTCCCTCTTCCTCATCTATGTAAACAACATTTAATCCATTCTCTCCAGGTTTCCCTCCTCCCCTCCCTTTCCTTTATCTTCAATCAGGATAAATCATATTATAAAGTAAGACCTTTAAACCACATAAAAAAATGAATTGCATAACCAGAGAAAGGTTACGGTATATTCTATTAACTAAGATGCGGTCAAGCCAATGGCACAATTACACTAATACAAAGTAAAGTTGATTGAAAAGAATTATGAAGAATTCTAATTTCTAATAAGTAAGAAAAACATGCAAATGCCTACTTACGTTCAGCTAAAAATTGCACAGCCTCACTGGATGAACACCCTTCTAGAGGTATTAACTTAGAACGAGTGTTTTCATTTGCAATATTACTGATGGGGATTTCTCCGCGCTCTACTGCAGTAAAGTTCCTAGGATAAGATGCATGATTCCTTTCACCTTCAGATGTCTGTGAGTAATTAGGTTTATCATATCGATCTGTGCAAGACAAGAGCAGCCAATTAATCATCAAAATATAATAAATACAGACTACAGAGATAAATAATATTACCTATACAGGAAAGCAGTTAAGTAATATGCATGAAATTTTTTGCATAGCCAAATCATCTGGGGTTCATGGTTCCAAAGTGAGCAATTTATTTACAACAAAAAGATGAGAGATGATGAAAAACTTTCTTTCAGATGAAATTGATTCGATATAGCACCCAAATATTCTGATGTTTGCTTCCATATCTGCTCATTTTGTATATGAAGTGAAGGACTAAAAATCTAAATGGCATGTTAATTAATATGATTCAATTAATGCACTAGCATACTAATACTATTTTTCGTCATTCTAAGACATCCATACAAAGCAGGAATACTGCTAATATGCATTATGCTGAGAAGTGTAAACTCGCCAATATCTCCATTAATTCAATCAGGCAATATTTCCTTTAAGAATATCAGCCTTAATGCAGAATATTCATTAGAAACACATTTGCTGAGAGAGAGAGATAGAGTTTCATTCTTTTACTACTACTTTTCTATGAGTTCCTAGATGAAATTATTAAAGAAGAAAATTCAATGGGCATGTAGGGAAGGCATATTGGAAAATAAAGGTTGGTTTTAATTTAGAGACAAAATGAAGAAGCTTGCATGATTTTGGATTTTCCAGCATCTTATGATTTTAAATTGTTGATAACAGAAGGTGAATCCATCCATCAATGCACAGGGGAGAAATAACTCATAATAAGATACAGAAAAAATATTTTAAAAATCAATATTTAGTATGGTTATTAGTATTCATGACCTTTTCTACCCAAAATATCAATCCCCTTAGAGTGTATGATTGATCAAATTGATCTGGTACAAATTTAACTCCTAATTAATGGAGAATGATAAAAAATCTCTGAAGTCGTGCAAAAAAAAATTAAACACATAAATGTCATAACATAAAGAATAAATAATTCTCAGATTCATGAGCATTGATTTGTAGTCACTGATCAACAAAGATCCAATAGAATACCAGGAGCATTACAGGATTGCAATTGTTGGCACAAAATTTGCCAATGGAAGAAGAGTAGGCAGATATAATATGTTAGAGTAAAAGGAAAATTAGGTTATATTGTGCAAAAGGATGTTCACATATCTCCATAATGGCCTGATATTGTCCACTTTGGGTCTAGACCCTCATGGCTTTGCTCTTCGGCTCTCCCCAAAAGGCCTCATGCCAATGAAGATATCCTACATTCTTTTAAACCCATAATCTTTACCAAATTTTTTCAATGTGGGACCTTGGTTGAACCCCAACAATCCTTCCCTCAAACGAAGGATCACAATTACTCTCATGGTCCGGGCCTCCCCGCGAGCATCCGCATCCGGTCACTCTAACCTGCTCCGAGCCCCACACAAGCATTCGGTCATCTTGACCTGCTCCGGGCCTTCCCACGAGCATTCGGTCACTCATGACCAGCTTCAGGCCTACCCTCAACTTCGTCCAAGACCACCCCACATTGTATCTGGTCTGGACCATGATGTCCATATATTTCCACAATGACATAATTTGTCCACTTTGGGTCTAGACCCTCATGGCTTTGCTCTTGGACTCTCCCAAGAAAGCCTCATGCCAATGGAGATATCCTACATCCTTTTAAACCCAAGATCTTTATCAAATTTTTTCAATGTGAGACTTGGATTGAACCCCAACAGGTTATAATCCTTGAGAGTCTCCTCTACCCATGTTTATTATTAATATATGCAAAGTTTATGCTTTATTAATATACGCAAAGTTTTCTTCTTTACAGATTAGAAGGCATTTGTGCTAGCATTGAAACTAAAACATGAACATAACTAAAGGATCAAGGAGCCACAAATCCCGTGGTACCAGGAAAACGCTAAGACCCATATGCCCATCAATTGACATCCCACAAAAGCTAAATTTAAACGGCCATAAGTGTACCGGAAATGGTCAAAACACTCAAGTGTAAAGAACCAACAAATCTCAACTAAGGAAGGTGTAGAGTTAGAAAGGCGCGATACCTCCAGACTTGCGCCGATTGAGGGATCGATTCCTGCAACACCAAGGAGCAAAAACAAGCAGACATCAGGGGAACTCCCAGTGGCTAAAACGATAGGAAATTGAACGAACAGCAGTCAGGCGTTCCCGGATCGATCGACCGCATCAACAACCGAAGGAACGCCACGCAACTGACCTGGGAGGAGGTGCGAACCGCTTGGCGTTCTCAGGGTCGGTCTCCAGCATATTAGCCGAGAAAGAGAAGAGAAGCCGGCGATCGAGGGAGAGCGCGCGCGCACCACCCGCCCCCTTCCTCTCGCCCGGAGCGATGGCGACTCGATTGGAAAGGGGAAGCAAAATTAGGATTTAGGAGCCCATATAACTAAATTATTGGAACAATAAAAAAAAGGCTAGGAAATTCAAAAAACACTTCGAAATTTATTTATTTATATCAAATTTGAAAAAAAAAATAATAATATTTGCAATAAGAAAATTATGCATTCACGTTTATAATCTACTTAAAAGAGACGACCTTAAAATATATATTTGCAGGAATTTTTGCCAATTGTTACTCAGCTGAGATTTGTAAGAATTTTTTTAAAATGGGATGCTTAATTAAAAGATATTAAATTTTAAAAGTATTCATTGCACGTACTTTTTATTTATCCTGATAGCCTGATGAATTAAAATCAGTTTTTTCTTCTTTTTTTTAATCAAGTGCTCAGCTTGGAATATCAAATTAAAATCGAATCAACTAATAAAAATAAATTAATTAAAATTTTCTAATAGACAATGACCAAAATTTTTTAATAAAAATCTAATAAATCGAACCGTTAAAATATGACTAATTTAGTTTAAAACTGAATTAATATTTACAATAAGAAAATTATGCACTATCATATTTGTTGGAACGAAGGATTGCTTGCTTCGATAAAGATGGTTTACAGTGAAATACTTGAAGTAAAGGAATTTTCAATACTAATACAAAGATTTTCTTGATATCCACCTCCTTGAGATGACTAATCAAAGGATCCGTCTCTTTTTCACACATACACTATGAAAGAACTCTTTCTCGAAAACACTCTAGAGGCAGAGAAACTTGTACAAATTCACACGCCAAGAAATAAAATAAGAAGATGAAAATGCTAATACAACTGAAATCTTACAAGATTACAATAATGAAATCCTAACTTACTCTCTTCTTCCTTGGAAGCACCTCTTGATCAACTTGGAAATACACATCACTTCACTCTAAGTCTCCAAGAACTAGCCGTGTGTGGTTGAGAAACAGATAGCGAGAGAGTGTTGAAATAGTGCTTGTGTCAACTCTTTTCTAGGGCTTTTCGAGAACCTTAATCGCTTAAGAATCTTTTAAGCGATTACCATCTTTGCAACCTGCTCAAAACGGCTATATTTTTTAACCTTAAGCGATTACCTAAATCGCTTAAGAGATGTGTAATTGATTAGCCTAATCGATTCCGCTCCCTTTTGCTCGATCGCGAGAAAAACCGTAAATGATTAAGCTTCCCTACTTAATCACTTAACACAACTTCTATTTTGAACAGAATGTTTCTTAAGTAATTACCTTAATCGCTTAAGGTTTGTTGAATCGCTTAACCTAATCGATTCGACACCTCACTGTTCGATCGCGACTCTAAGCTCTTAAGGGATTAAGAATGGTGCTTAATCGTTTAAGCTTTGCCAAATCAATTTGGTAACCTTAGCGCCTAAACTCGAGTCCTAGGGCTCCTTTCTCAATATTCGGTCAACCATAACCATTAGGATTCCTCATTGCCTAGCATTCGGTCACCCTTGACCTGTTGGAACTTTTCCACTAAGTGTCTAGTCAATCCTTTAACCCACTTGGACTTCCAAACACTAGGTGTTATGTCAATCTTTGACCCGCCTGGATATTCCAATGTTTGGCTTCACTCACCAGGAGTTTTCACCACTTAGCTACACTCACTAAGATTTTTCCACCTGGCTTCACTCACTAGGATTTCCTCATTGTCTAACTTCACTCGTAATTATTATAACGTAAATATTAGACAGATATATCAATTTACATTATAGCAGCTATGAAATCATAGCTACTCATATTATAACAACTATGAAATTATAATTACTTGAATATTGTTGAACAAGGTCTAGGTTTAAATGTAAACTCCTAAAAAATTAAAATCAATCTAATACTATATTCAACGCTATATATATATATATATATATACTTCTAGGACTTCTAGGTGACATTTACAAATTCGAGCATTCAGATACCCGCTTGGTTATCCTTATTCACTTTTGAGAATTGAGACGTCCGGACAGACATCCGGAGTTGTGAGAAATTGCCAGGAGTATGCAGGATATATATATACACTCACGAACCCGAGCACCTAAAATGAATTTAGGCGCCTGGACCTCATCCAGCGCTTGGATTCGAGTAGAAAGTTTTTTTTTTATTTTTTTAGGGTATATTATATGTATTTAGCGTTTAAAATTTTAAATTTTAGGAGTTGAGTTATAATAGATTTGAGTCAATAAGATTTTACCTCTAGAGTTCAGACTTCTCTCCTAATTTATAATATTCGAAACTAAAAATTCTAGATACTCACGAGTATATTATATGTATTTTTAAATTATAGTATTTAAGATTAAAAAATTTTAGTTCCTCATGAGTTATGATATTTCTCTTTTAAGAAATATTAATTTTTAAAATAAAAAATAATGAATCCAGGATTCAATCTAGATGCCTACACTGTAGTGCGTACAATCCAACAATGTGCCGTCCCCAGCTGAGCACAGAGCACTCCTATATGTATTTTAAAATCTTTAGGGCACGAATGGATTTATAAAAAACACAACAATTTAAGTAATATCTGACCCATTTTAATTAAATTAAACTCATTTTAATTAAATTGAATCAATATTTACGTAATTTTAATTACAATTAAAATAATTTTAACTATAATTATTTATCCATTTTACATATTTTGGAGTAGTTTTCGTTAAATTTTACTATATAAAAGTTTTAACAGCTATAATAAAAAATAAAATTATATAAAATTTTCTACCTTTTAAAAACATTAATTTTATATCGAAAACCCATTAAAGTTATCATCTTTTAAATTTTAATCGTCAAAATTAATAAAAAAAAAAAACAAGAACATAAATGAAACGGAATAATTACTGAACTGATCAATGCCCGCCCTTTCGCCATTGGAGGATGATCTTCGGGGCGTTGGATGATCCAAACACCAGGACAAAGCTCGCCTTCCTGCGGCAGCACTGAATGGAGCGCGTGCCGCTTTCGCGTTCCGCCATGAGAGCCAACGCTGAGCTCGTCGCTCCTTATCCTGACCAGGTTCAGCTCACAGCATCTCTCCACATCCGATGCGTGCCCGTGATACGCTGTTCAACTACGTGGCTCAAAGATGGCCATGTCCTGCTCGAGTAATCAAATTACTGATTTGGGAAAGAAGACAGCTAGATGACGCAGAAAAGGAGATGCTCCTACACTCTCAGGTACTGACTGGCTTGCATGACGCACACAGAGTGTGTGACGAAATGCGCAAGCGATGCTGCTTCCTTTAATTTATGTGAGCCTTCTGCCTTTTGAGGTTTCAAGTCCTTATACATTCCTGAACATGATCATCGATACTGAGAACATAACAATTCAGAGTCTCCCACCCTTGCTGAACTAGTTCATGACTCAGTTTTTCGTGTTACTATTTGTTGCAAGTGAAAGGGAATTGTGGGATAATAAATGGTCCACAAACTGGAAGGTCATTGACATGTGATGGGTTTGCAGCAGGGAAAAGAAGAAAACAATGGTGAAGGCAACTGGAAATGGCTAGGTGAAGGGAACCTGGCCTACCAGCTTTGGCCTTTGGGAGCATCGAAAAGAAACTGATACACACAATGTGTTGGCACCATCTCCATTGGATTTATCTCAAAACTGACAAAAGTTAATGTGATCCTCTGTGAAGTTTGAGTTGCTGATTACTGAAGTTTATTTCCTTGAGCAGATGAAGCATGGTCAGTTTTACTCTTCCCCTTCCTTATTTATTAGGAAGGGTGCAGTGTATCTGGTTTTGCTTCCACTAAACACAACAAATTCATTGTAGCAGAAGCATATTTGATTTGGTTGTCTTCTCAAAAGGCAGGCATCTCCTGCCTTGTCTTTTCAAATCTGAAGCCTCATTTAAAGTGAACTGATCTTGTGCCTTATTCTTTACAGCGAAGTTGATACTGGTTGTCTCTTCATGCTCTTCTTTGTAGTGGGATGTTTCAGTAAATGGTTTTCAATTGAGAAGGGAATTCAATCTCCTGTGTTCTTAGGATAGGGAAAGGCATGTGGATTTTCATTCCATGTTAATGCAATTTTTTTTAATGTAACCCCTTTTTTTTTCTTGCAATATGTTGTTGCTTAGGTAGCTCTCTCAAAAGTTTCTGTTTCATGATGAACCATTCACAAGGTTTCATCTCAGTTTTCAGCTTGATCAAATCTTGTCCTGAAGATCAAGAGCAATCATTCAACAGATCCATGAGCACAAAGTGTTGAGTCCAATGGAAGGCAGATCAAACAAGAAGAGCTCCTCCCTAAAACCACGCGAACTGAGCGAAAGAGGTTTCTCCTCCTCCAGATGCTGCTTCAATACAGAGTCATTTCTGGTACTTCTCTGCCTCACTGCTTCATTGTTGATACTCCCACTTATACTGCCCGCGCTGCCGCCGCCTCCACTTGCCGTCCTATTGCTTCCAATTGGCATACTGGTTTTGCTCATGATCTTGGCCTTTATGCCTTCGGATGTAAGAAAGATTGCGCCCCCCTGCGAATGAATTGTTCGAAGAGTTTGCTGATCATTCTGCATTGATCTGTGAGGTGTTGTTCTTTCTGTGCACTCTTGATCACAGTTTGAAGTGGCACAAACAGTTCAGCTAGATGTTTTTCTTAGGTTTCTAAAGCAATGAAAAAGTATCGTCTAATTTTGTCATTGGGATCGAATGATGATAATAAAAGTATCGTCTTCTTGGTAAAGTTTTTTGCGCAAACCGACTCCTTTTGTATGTGTAATCTCATTAGTTCGAGGAACACAAATTGCTAGAGGATCGCAAAGGCATTGCAAAACATGTCCAAAAACTACTACTCTATGAGTTTGATACTCAAACTCCATGTAGTGGGGTACCAAGCAACACATTCGAACATATATCGACACTAAACTTCCCAAATAAAGCCCACACATTATTTCCAAAACAGGCGGCACACATTGCGAAGAGGTTGAAACAACCGTGCCTGAAACTACTCTGATGTGTGACTTTCCTACATAAAATGATCTGAACATCACCGGCGGCAATGCAACTCTAGATGCAATAGCTGAATGGCTAGAGCAAGGTCATTTACTGTCCTTCCGGTTCCTTGTTCTATCGCCAATTTTACCTATTAACAGGAGCCGCGACGATCCAAGTTACAGAAAGAAGGTAGGAAGGTGATCCTCCAAAATTGTGAGAAGCTCTCTTGCCTGGCTGTTCCTGTCGACTGGCCTACTACTGACCCTTGTAGCTGCCTCCACAAGCTGTCCTCTCAGTTTCTGTGGCAACAAACGGCTGCCCGCCTCCCGACACTCTCTATACAGCGGCAGGTATGCTATTGCAGTCACCAGGGGAGGGGGCAGGTCCCTTAGACAAATGGGCGAAGAACCCCTTCTACGAATCCTCATACAATTTACAAAGTGGTTCTCTCCGTAGTTCAGGCCCTCATTGAACGCGGCTTCCGACCAATGTTCCTTCAGAAATGCTCGCAGATCAGGGGCTACAGACTCATCGGAGGACCTAGCAATGCTGTCAGCTACGGCATATGTTGCTGCAGGATCACCGAGGAAGTCATTGCGGAGAAGGAATGCGACGCCGTCTAGAGACCCGCTGCTTCTCTCACCTGCCGCTTTGAGGATCTCAATGCTGAGGGCGGCAAGGACATGCTGGGGGATGTGTGGGAGAAGGTAAGCCACAATGCCGACCTGGCAGCAAGAAGCAGCAGCAGTAAGAGCGAGGCACAGCTCCATGTCCCTACATCCACGTTCGACGAACCACTGTACTACTTGCACACAGCCGTGCTCAGCAGCTCTCATAAGAGGGCCCAGGAAGGCTCCAGCATTCCCTTCTTCGACTAAGCACTCCATGGTTCCAATTTTACAGTAATGCGATGCGAAACCTAAGGCAAGATCGACGTCTACATCCAAGCTGTTCCGTTGAGCAATCTATGAGGAAGAAAAGGAAAAAAATGAGAATTTAGTAGGGACCGCGATGACCATACCATGTATGTTATAGCATTTGTTGCTCAACTAAAAAAACTTGATCATACAAGAAATACATTAGATTATTGTCTTGGCGGAATATACATCTCTAAAATTTCAACTTTATCACATCAATTCGATCATTATGATTCTCAGTATATTATGAGACTACGGATTCCTTTCACCAAAGACAGTTGTAAGAAAAAGTAAAAAAAAAACATCATATGACCATAACCCTCTAAGATCACTTCTTTCGTTTGGCCTTTATCGTCTTTAGCCTGTGTAAGTCCGTGCATATGAATGTCACATATATGGCAAAAACTCACAGTTCAGTAATTATTAATCTTCATGCTGCAGTTCTAAAATGTGTTTTCAGGGAAAGATTTATGCTTTTAATTTATTTATGTTCTCGAATTCAGAATGAATTATTGAACTCTAGACCAATAACCTAGCAAACATTCAACTATATCAATTGGGTTACTATGATGCATGACTATTTATCAACAATAGCATTAAGAGAACACGGAACACCGGAAACATGTAGATGGAAACTCATGTTCTATCAGTTAGGAAGATTTATGAGTGACTTTAATGATCATTCTAAACTTAGCAACTTTAAGTAACACTTGAGATTGAACCGGACAATTAAATTTTTTGATGGGTCCTGCAGTCTCTAACTCAGCAAATTTTTGATGTCCCTAAACTTACATTTTATTTAGGTTGAGGAACAGTGGACGTAGTTGTATAACAGATTCATGTTCATCTATATCTTCAACAACTGCCAATCTCGAGATTGATACCATATAAAAGGATTACTTCAAGTAAGAAAACTAGGAGCTGCTACAGTCATCAGTGTGTTGTATAATCTAAAATACCAGAATGCATAAACAAGCATCTAAGATGTTACATAAATACTGCAAGCCTCGCATAACTATAACACATGACAAAAGTATGAATATGATGCAACTCAAAAGAAATAACGAGGAAGTGCAAAGCAGAATCTGTTGAGTTCAAAAGATGTCCAAGTGTCACGAGGAGAAAACGTGAATTGGTCTAGATATTAATTGAATTTACTAATCATGTTCATTAGGATTGGCAGTAGTACTTATGGATTTATGTCCTAAATTCAGTCTTGATATAAGCTTTCATGCGTAACAATTAAGTCAATGGATGACAAAAGTATGAATAAGATTTTGACTCGAAAGAAAAAACGAAAGAGAAAGTGCAAAGCAGCATCTGTTATAAGCATCTTCACTTCAGTTTTTAGATTTGATCTTTTCATATTTATTAGACGAGGAAGTAGTCATATTCCAACAAATGCATAATCTATGACAATGAGGAGTTGATATTTTACACTCAAAATCATAGTTGTGCGGAATACAGTCTGAGAATCAGTGAATGTTGGGATCTGCAGTTGCCTTAATCAACAAAGCTCTGCTCATTCCTTCACCAGTGGTGATCATTTCTGTTTATGACAGAACCTCATGACAACCAAACTTACTTTGTGAAATCATCCATCTCTAGCACTTTCTAATGATAGGATTACACATCTTCCATCAAATTTTAAGGATGATTTCTTCCTTATGCTAACACTGATTGATTGTTCATCTACTTCATTATAACTTTCCAATTTACTTTATCATGATATCAATCTACAACCATATGGTAGAATGCAACAGGTCTATCTATGGAGATAAAATGTTTCAGAGATTGCTACATAAATTACAAACCATGTTACCTTTATTCTTCATGCGGAGTTTCACTACCATGCAGCTAACACAACCTAAAAAATTAAACGAGATTTAGATAATTACCTGCAGCAAAATTCTTACAAGCTCTGTACTTCCGAATCTCGATGCTTCAAGAAAGCATTGGTTTACATTATCTGCACCACCCTCGACAAGAAGCCCTAGTAGTCCCTGTATAACAGTAGCTGAAATTCCAGATGCCCAACCAGGGTCAAATGAACTAGAGAAGAGTGTAAGAGGGAAACACGCAGCATCAAACGCTTCGGTAAAATCCTTTCCAGTAAGGCTGTTGCCAGCAAGATCTAAAAAGGTCCTAAATGCCGACAACTGGAGTTGGACTTCTGGAATTGTGCTATGATTCCTTTTACCCTTGTTATCTTGGCAACGGGAGTGGATTCCTATGCACTTCAAGGCCCATTCTGTGAACTTTTGGACCTTCACACTTGCTTCAGCCTTCATAACCTCATCACCATGACATTCTTGAAGGCGCTCATGCAACCTGACAAAAAGGATAACAAGAGTATTAGTTCACCATCAATGGAGAGAGCATGGCTCATCTAAGAAAGAAATGAAAATAGGAAGCCAGGTAATTATGCATTAACGTCCACCAATCCAAATCAAGAACTATGTCAAATTTTAAAAGAGAAATTAGACGAGATTAAGCAGATAAAAATAACTATTTACATCTACGAACAAGCTATGAGAGACTTGGTCTTTTACCTTTGAGCCATAATGCCCACCGTATCAGCTAAACTCATTGTTCTACTTTGACATGCAGAAACACATGAAGCAAGAAACGATGTCCGGAGGGCTGCCCTTGTGAAGTCATTTGCTCCATTCGCAACAATCTTCTTAATCAGACCTGTAATACCATTCAGTTCTTGCCTAGCGGTCAAGAACCATATGGAGTCTAATGCTATACACAGCATGTCATTAAGATTCTGTGGATCAGCCACCAGAATCAGTTCATCGGCAAGCTTTAAATCTTGAGAACTAACAGCTCCCTGAAACATTCGACCAAGTTCAATTCTATCCTGCCTACTGAGTTTTTTTTCCTGCTTATTTTTATCCTTCTTTCGAACCTCAGATTCTTCAATCAATTCATAAGTTTTAGATCGGCCAATATCAGTGCCTCGGTTATGGCCTTTGCAGATTGGAGGGTCCTTCGTAATGAGAGGAGCCTCCCTTGAGAAAATCACATCACTTTCCTCACCCTTGTCACCCTCCGTGCGATGATCCATTTCCATCTCTGAGAAGAAGACATCCTCTGGTTGACAATCCTTCACCAAATGGATGGGCTCCTTCTCATCAATCATTAAGATCTTGTTCTCATCCTCCATTTTCACAACGCCAACTAAGTTTTCAGTTCCTTTTTCCAAACAAAAATGAAATAATTAGAACCAAATCATGTTCTTTCAATCAGAACAAGCATTTGCTAAGCACCAAATCAACCCCTTTTCAAGATGAACCATACATAAAGGACAATCTTTGATGATTTCTGCATAAAAAAAAATAAAAAAAAATCTGTTTATAGATCCACCTCAAGTACTGGAAAGGCTTGAAATTTAGCAACCGATTCCCCTTTTCGTCATGAATCAGCCATCACAGACGCAAAACCATGCCAACTTCAACTAAAACGAGGTGAAGCAGCAGCAGCATGATGCATAGAACCCCCCTAATAAGATTGAAATCTAAGAAGCTAAATCTACTACGGCACCTGAAAATAAAAACACAAAGAAATAAAGGCCTGAAACAAGAATCAGATTCATCCCGTAGGCCACCCCATACAAATAAAAAATATCCCAAAAAGGAAATTTTAAGAAGAAGAATCCATGTTCGTACCAGATAGAAGCCCGTAACATTTTTTTTAGAAAAAAGGATTCCATTGCAGAAAATGGCAAAAATAGGGCAATCGCAGCTCGAAACAATGATCCAAGTCACAACCACAACCAAATAGCAATCAAAAAACACCGATCAAAAACCAATTTTTGTGACTACAGGATCCACGATCAAACCAGCGAGCAGCAACACCAACAAAAAGAACCGATTTTTACCACCGGACGAATGGCGAAAAGGAAGCGGACGGTGGCAATGAAAACCGATTGCAGCGAGATCTACTAAGGAATACAAAAGGGGCAATCGCAAGAAAAGGAGAGAAAACGAAACCAACCTTCGCGGCGTGAGGCTAAAGGGAGGGAGAGAGAGCGAGAGCTCAGTCGCAGGCTCCAATGGAAGATGGAGCTCCCCTGGGAGACGAAAAAGGAGGCCCTTTTTTATTGCTCTGGTTTCTTTATTAATTACCAGCCACTCGAAAGACATAAACTATAAAATAGAAAGGTTTTTAAAAATATTAACTTTATTTTGTTACGATCTCTGGGAGATTAATTTGTGTGAAACGAAAAAAACTGAAGAAAATGTTCTAATTATTAAGGATGTAAAATTTGAAATGTGTAGTTTAAAATTGTAAATATCAAATCTATTTTTTTATTTCAAAATTAATAATATAACGGATCAATAATTAATAATGCCTAAAAAAAAATTAAAAAATGTAGAATCTATAAAAAAAAAAAAATAGAATATTTTGTTAATTATGAAAAAATAATAAAATTTTTATATTTTCATATGATTGAGATGATATATTAGAGATTACTAAACAAATTCATATACAACTCTAATAATCAAGATACCCTTAACTCACTCACATAGCAAAATTTATCATTATTTTCTCTATTAATTATTTAATTTAATTATTTAAATAGATGAAAAATTATAGTATTATAGTAAAAGGTTCATTTTAGACGTCTTTTATAATTTATCCTTAAATTATGTTATGTAAAAAAAATAAATTACGAAATTAATTTATAATCGATCGTCAAATCATTAAAGGATGAAAGATTTTTTTTTTTTCTAAAAATCATGAATCTATCAAAAATTGAATGTTTAGTTTATTATACTAAACAAGTCATTCTCTAGTGGACTATTTTTAATAGATGAAAAATTAAAGTGAGGGAGAGAGTATAATTTATGTTGGTTGTATACGAGAAATAATAATAATAATAAAAATTACGATTCTCTTTTTATTTTAATCTCTCATGAAAGTGAGAGTCACCACTAGTACTAGTAGGAGAGATCCCACCATCCAAGAAATAATTCTTTGTTTTTTCCTGTGGTAGGTCCATCCATTAGGTTCCTAGTGGCCCCACCTCAATCATAAGAATAGTCTCATTACTTCTTATTGTGCTCATGTCCCTCTCATCTCATCAAGTGTCTTTGTTCCTCGACCATCAATTCCACAACCCACAAATCTCCCTCCCAACTTTTAGTTTCATAGGTTGTTAGGTTAGGATTGAAATAATAATACAGATCGTATTACGTGATCTCTAATATCTTTGTATTAGTTCTTGTGATTGTTACTTTTATTATTTATATTTTATATTAAATTGAATTTAGAAGAAGTATGGTGATAAAAAACGAATACACTCACCCCAGCGCCCCTGCCAATCCGTCCCAGGACCAACACGGAGGAGGTAAATCACAGATGACTACTAACCTTTGGAGATGACAACACCTCATGCGCTAGCTACTAGAGATTATATCTAATATTATGAAAAAACTTAACATTTCCTATAATATAAAAATTATATTGTAAATTAACTTAAAATTAAAAATAATGGAGAATTTGGCATCTCAATCAAGCTCACAAAAGGCTAGGAATCTGACGTGGATTACATGAAAACAAACGCTCGGTGCTAAAGAATGTTTGGCATAGAGATAGAACTAATTAGTCTATAAATTAATAATTTGGCACTGTGCATTGAGAAAGTTTTGTCCTTTTCTTAAATTTTCAGGATGGACTGCTCAGAAAATAAAAGTTTACCGTTCTACTCACCGATTAAATTTCAAATATAAAACAGGATTACGGTGGCAAGCAACACTTTCTTGTGCAGAATGATTGAGCTTGAGACAGATTTCTCAACTAACATCTCCTAGGTCCCATCTCAACAACCAAATGAAAGGGCCCATGTGAGCTAATTAATGAGCCCTGATCTAACCTAACTGCGCTCCTAATCGACTTTATCGCCTGATTACCAAGAACTTTAAACCGGATTCAGAGTGTGGTCTTTGGCTCATGTATGGCTGTGTTAGCATCAAGCGAAGCGAGTAAAAAGGCGGTGAAAAGGGGTTCTTTGATTATAATTTAGGCATGGACACCATGTTAGCGAAGGCATGCTCCACTGGGAGTTGGATTCTGTCCACCTCCTAAACACAATTAATAAGAGAAAGAAATGTTGTTAGCAAGTTTGATTTTAAACTTTGCATGATAAAACCAAGAGCTAGTTGGACTTCATCTTGTTTCATTTTGATTTTTTTTTTTTTTATTGCAGGTTCAAGTTATAATCAGCCACCCCTAGTACCAATGGAACAATTATACACGACTATGAAGAGCCACATAATAGAAGACCTATTCCTCAGAAAACCAACACATTCACATCATCTAACATGAATAAGATGACAAATTATAGCAATACAATGGAAACTACAGATTTTGGATCCTTAGAAAGAGCTGCTGATTGAAGGATACTGTCCTAGGTCTAAATCAAATAAGTGACAATGTGACAAATCTCATATCATCGAGCAATTGTTTGTTGATAAAAGTTTACCTGTTGACATGTTAGAAATCCCTTTTGACGATTGCAGTTGATGGTAGATCTCCCATAATGGGAAAATATTGGAGCCAGTCTTTCACACAAAAAAGAGCCTCCAGTGTTTCAGGACGTAGAGAACTTTGATAATCATCAAGCACTCTACTTCCCGTCCCTGTATCAAAGATGGAAGAGAGAGGACCTACCATGGATACAGGAATGGCCAAGACATCTCTAGCCATATGGGATAGTGTAGGATACTTGATGTTATTGAGCTTCCACCAATTAAGGATATCAAAGCTTTGGGACCGTGGGACAAGAGACTCTTCCAAGTACTGATCTAACTCAGACTTTACTGACTGGTTCGCTGACACCTCGGAGAGATAGATATCAAAGTCTATAAGATCATCTCCCATGGGATGCGAAGTTGAAGGTTGAATGTCCTCATTCCCATTCACATGGTTAGCCTCCCCATGATCCACATAAGTAGTCATCAATGTTACTGGCTGGGCAGTATATTCATGATATAACTCGTGAATACTATCATTAACTACTTTAAGATATCTGGCAGAATCTTCACCATAAATCTTTGAGAAACTAAACTCAACAAGCTTCAGCTTAAAGCGAGGGTCCATAACCACAGCAATAGCTAAAACAAGGCTGCAATCTTTCCAATACTTGTCAAACTTTTCATGCATCTTTTTAGCTATGCTGCTCACAATTGTGTCCTCTTTCAGAATCGCATTAGTCAACTCTAACTGGACTTTCCATGCTTCATGGAAAAATATATTTGCAGTTTGATCTATTGTTGTCATGATAGTGTTTGCGGAGTCATACAAAAGTTTCAGGTATGTGCAAACGACAGCCACCTTCTTCCAGTCATCAGCTGATGGTGCTTCATTGTAATTGTCATCACATGTCTCTAAGAAAGTAAATGCATGCTTGTACTCCAATGAAGCATCTAACATAAGGTAAGTTGTATTCCACAGAGTTTTCACGTCAAGGGAAAGATCTTTTCTGACAGAAATTCCAGTTTGTGTGGCAATTTCATCAATTCTTTCTGACCATTGAGAAGCTTTAATGAATTTCACACTCTCCCGAATGTTGTATAAAATTTCTTGAACTGAAGCAATCAGATCCTGTGCAACAACATTCAGGATATTTGCATAACATCGCACAAGAAACAATCGATCTTTGAACATAAGTGCATTCTTGTCAGAAAGATGGCCTCTGAGATTAGAGCTGTAGATGTCATGTGATGAACATTCGTTGTCTAGAGTGACAGCGAACAACTTATTCTTCAGATTCCAATCCGATAGACCAACGGTAATTGCCACACTCAGGGCATTTTCAGAATGAGGTGAGGATACCATCAGGA
Source organism: Zingiber zerumbet (assembly GCA_037833815.1). Taxonomy (NCBI): domain Eukaryota; kingdom Viridiplantae; phylum Streptophyta; class Magnoliopsida; order Zingiberales; family Zingiberaceae; genus Zingiber; species Zingiber zerumbet. The sequence goes on from JBBMJZ010054591.1 coordinate 21,409, forward strand.
AATTAAGCATTCTTCTGTGCAACTTCCACTCGTTGTCAATGTATTGGCCACTGAGGCAAATATAACCAAGACTCTGGCTCGATGTCCACAGTCCTACAGTGAGACTGATCCTCCCAGGCATGCTCTGAAAGGCATGCATGAGATTTTGTTTTTCTGTGTGGAATATAGATAAGATTTCACCTTCAATGGAGTTAATATCAATCATCTTAAAATGTGGTTGGAGACTTTGAATAAAGGATACAAAAGCAGGGTTTTCAACCATATGGAGTGGGTATTCATGTAAAATTATCATCTTTGCTAGGTATGTGACACTCTGTTCCTGTTCAAAAACATTCTGCATGTGAGAAGTTCTATAGCGTCTTTTGGGTGGATCAGTTGTATCTCCCTCAATTTGTGTGGTGGAGGCTAATGGAAGATGTTGCTTTCCATTCTTAATCTTTGGACAGGAACCCAGTGAAATGTGTCTCTTAAGATGGCTAGTACCTGCTACCTTAGAACCATTACTGTATGCAAAGGTTTGTTTGCATAGTTTGCAGCAAGCTCGAGTACATCCTCCAGATACAACTTCAACAGTGAAGTGTTCCCACACCATCGATTTCTTTCTCCTTCCTCTTGTAGTTCTTGGTGCTGTTTCTGCATCCATAACCACTGTGCTCACTGGCATCAAGTTCACTGGAACGTTCACTGGATCACCATTCATAGATTCCATATTCATTTCAGAGTCACTAACCTTCATAGTTTCCATGTTCATTTCAGAGTCGCTAGCCTCCATTGTGCTGCATAATGTAACAAAATAAACTATTTTACTCAAGGATTGTTTTCGATGTTCCTTAAATTGAGTACACAGAGTAGAAATTTATTGCCAAAAAAAAGGATTTCATGATTGTTATCACTACAATATTTACAGCAATTTCCAATATACCATTCACTATTTCTTCTCAACCTTTTAGATTACCATTTTGAATAAAACCCTCAACGGTACTCTGAAACTGAATTAAAATTTCATAAACACCAAAGAGTTCTACAGAATTAATGGCAGAAGATCAATATGATCAATAGTTTCCAGCGGGGAAATACAATCACAATGTAACAAAGCAAGACCTGAAAGTTCAAGACAAAGTTAAATCTACTGAAGGACTAATATACTCGAAACATGCCGGTGACAACCGAGAAACTCGACAACAAATGAACAAATGAGGAGTTCACTGCCAAAGATCGCAGGAGAAGCAGTAGGCAGGTGTATACCTCCAGGATCCGATCCGCAGGATATCTAGTTGCTGGCTCCAGCGGAAGAAGGCTGTACAAGGGCGGTGCCGCCGCCGCAGGCGACGACGACGGTAGGCGGAGGCCGAGATCCGGCGATAAGAACTAGGGTTTTGGGCCAAACCGGGAGCGACCTGGGCGCGCCGTCGTCGCTTCCCGGAAGCACAAGGGTTTTCTCGGGTCTGCCCATGGGCCAAACCCGTGGGCCTTATTTATAATGCACCGGTTCGGTTCTCTGGCCCGGACCTGCAAATTTGCCCGAATAGGTTAATATCTTAATTGCCAAAAATGTAACTTAGGGGATATTTTTTAGTTGGTTCTATTTTTATAATAAAAAATTAACAGGATTAAAAAAAAAATAATTTAAAGGCGTCCGTAATTTTATTCCCAAAATATCCACTATCAATATTGGAGTTACTATAACTATTTTTAAACGATTTTAGAATTTAGAATTTAGAATTTAGAATTTAACTATAACTTTTTAAAAATATATATACTTTTATAAAATTTAAATAATTTAATAAAGTGTAAATAATTTTGACCAATTTGATAAAGAGAATTTGGATACCATAGTAATTTTTGTGTCGTAATTTTTATTAAAATGAATAGTTTTTTTAATTTTATAGTAGTTGATGGTGACCTGATTTATTTCAAGGGGTGTAATAAAATCTTCCGGGTTATATAGTCGAATGTCCTTGAATAAAATTTGTAAAGCAATATGGCGGAGGTTGATAGAGCAATATTCTCAAAGTTTACAGGACAATATCCTCAAAGTCCGTAGAGCAATATTACTTATAATTTGCAGAGCAATCTGTTGGAGGCTCGCAAGGCAATATCCTTATAGCCTACAGAGTAATATTACTTAAAATCCGCCGAGCAATATTATAAAGGGTTGTCAGACAATATCATTTAAAATCAGCAGAGTGACTTAGTAAGAGATGCGTCGAGCAATGATTATGTGTTTCATGGAGCAACTTCATCTCGGACTGAGCAATAACTTTATGTTTTGACGAACAACCTTATAAAGGATCATCGATCAATATTCTTTATTTAGCTAGTTAGAAGAACCCTTAGGGCATGTTTAGTTCAGGATTATTCTTGATAATCTTGGTTATCCATCTAAGATTATCAATAAAAACTTGTTTGGTTTAGGTAATTGATGATTCCCGAGTAATGTTCCATGGCCGACACGCCAGTAAAAGGGGCATGCAACCAGAAATCGAAAAACCTCAGAAAACTGAGGTTTTCTTGATTCCGGGTTAACGTATTTTTTTTTATTCAAAATACCCTCGGATAAGAGAAAAATGTGACAAAAAAGAAAAACATAAGGAAACAATAAATAAATAAATAAAATAAAAAATAAAAAAGGTAAAAAAATAAAAAAATGTCAAAATCATAAATAAAATAAATAAAAACATTAAAAAATAGAAAATATTAAAAAATAAAAAACTAATTAAAAAATGGGGGAAAATAAAAAAAAATAGAAAAAACGTAAAAAATAATTTTTTAAAAAAAGTAAAAAATAATTTAAAATGTAAAAAAAATAGAAAAAATTGTAAAAAAATATTAAAAAAAAGTTAAAAAAATATAAACAAATAAAAACATTAAAAAATAAAAAGTAAAAAAAAATTAAAAAAAACCAAAAAATACATAAAAATAAAGAAAAATGTGAAAAAGAAAAGTAAAAAACCTAAAGTTTAAATAATAATAATAATAATAATATTATTATTATTATTATTATTATTATTATTATTATTATTATTATTATGTATA
>JBBMJZ010054845.1:0-24428 GCA_037833815.1 Zingiber zerumbet
GCCTAAAAAACCATCAGCAGTATTTGAAGAGCTGAGCAAAAGTTTCATTCTTTGAACTTTTAAGTTGGCGAAGGCTATTCTATAGGTGAGACGATAGTCGATTGGCGTCAAATCAGTTACACGTACCAGTGCAATAGAGTTAGGCAGTTATGGTCGCTGGAAGGATCCTTCAAGTGGACTTGGATCATGGCTTTTATTGTTTTTGCTTTGAAAAAAGATCAGATTGGCTCATAAACCTGTCTCTCTCTTGAGAGTTTCGTCCTCGTTACAGGATCTGTCTCGCTAAGAGTTTGGTGCTCTAAGGGTTTGTTTGTAGGTTTTCTTCTTGGTTTTCTGTAAGGAGTTTGGGGAGTATGGCGGAGGGTTTAGAAGAACTCTGTCAGAAACTCTCTTTAACAGAAGATGAGCAGGGTGTGGTGGTGCTTGACAAGATTCAGTTGATCTAGGGTTTGCTCCTTCTAATGGATTGATCTGCAAAGCACTAACGGGAAGAAAGATTAATGTTGAGGCGATGCGATCAGTCTTGTACAAAATCTGGAGACTCAATTCGGCTTTGCAAGTACAGGAAGTGGGAGATCATCTTTATCACTTCCAGTTCTTGGATGTGGATGAACGGAACCGAGTTCTTGGTTCCCAACCATGGACTTTCGATAAAACTCTTAAAATTTTCAAGGAAATTGATCCAATTCTTCCACCGGAGAGTATGGAATTCACAGAATGTCCTTTCTGGATTCAGGTTGAAGGCTTGCCATTGGGTTTAAGGACTGCAAGGGTGGGTGAAATCTTAGGACAGTCCCTGGGTATTCTAGAGGATGTGGACGTTCATAGTCGAAACTTGCGACTCAGGGTCCTACTGAATCTTTCTCAGCCTCTTAAAAGGGTCACGAAAATGAAACTGCCAAATGGAGGTGATGTTTTGGTTCTTTTCCGTTATGAGCATTTACCAGATTTTTGTTTCATATGTGGCAGGTTAGATCACTCAGAGAGAACCTGCAACTATGCTTTTAAGATGAAACAAGAAAAGGGTCAGGTGATACGGGAGTATGGACCATGGTTGAGGGCGGAGTTCAGCCGCTCGTCTTTTGAACATGATGAGAGTTTCAGTTCAATATTCCGGTCAGCAAATAGGTACTTGGGAGGGCAGTCGGAATCATCCTCGTCGGCGGCAGGTCAAAAACATGAAGTTACGGTAAGACCGAGGATCACTCCGAGAATTAGGGAGACCCGAGCTGATTTGGCAATGAATCAGAATACAAGCGGGAATCATGGACGCAATCTGTTACTACTTATTAATTCAAATTAAGTTCATAATGATAATAGAAGTCATCCCGATATCTCCGCTGTTGCCACATCACAACCCCAGCATGAGGCCATAGCGCCCAAAACAGGAACGGATCAGTTGATTTCAAATGGGCCACATATGCCTTTTGGGCCTTTTGTCTTTGGATCATCGGGGAAGGAAAATGGGTTAAAGTTTGCATCGACTAATAAAAGGAAGAACTGGAAACATGAAGCCAGAAAAGGGTCCCTGAAAGATATTACTAATGTTCAAGCTTCCATAAGAATGGAGGGAGGCCGTAAGCGGTCTTAGGAGAGGAAACTGCAGCAGCAAAGCGCTTATGCTTTTGGTGGGAAGGAGCGCTTTCTGCACCAGCAGCATAAGGAAAATCAAGAACAAACTGCGCTTGGAATTCAAATTGGAATTCCTCAATCAATGTCACTCACTACCCTTTGCAGACCTGTCACTGATGCTGAAATTGATATTGCAATTTCCTCGATGAGTCCCTGCCCGGATGGCTTTCAGCCTGCTTTTTATCATAAATAATGGGATAAACTTGGTCCGAAGGTCAGAGAGTTTGTTAAGGATGCTTTTCACTCCGGCACCTTTGACAGCATCATGAATCAGTCCTATATTGCATTATAGTACCCAAAATGTTCCCCACGGAGACAGTGAATGATTTTAGGCCGGTCAGTTTGTGGAATACATTGCTGAAGTTAGTCACCAAGATCTTGGCTACTCCTCTCTGCCCATTAATGCCACCACAATTAGTTTCTGATAGACAAGCTAGTTTTCTTCCGGGTAGGATGGCAGCAGACAATGCTTTCATTGTTAATGAAATCTTGCATAGAATGAGACTCTCTCAAGGGGCTAATGGATTCCAAGCCTGCCTCCATCTCGAAGAGGACAGGCACGACAGCCATTGAACTATATAGCAGCGAAACCCTAGATGAAAGGTAATGACTGATTGTGATATGGTTTTCCGGCGTGACGTGGCACAATCACCCTTGGCTCTTGGCAGGGGATTTTAATGAGAGAGGCGCTTATGAGGAAAAGTTCGGCGAATTTACTTATAATGATGATCGCAAGGATTGAGAAATTTTCTAACTCGTTCTAAAACTCTGGCTTAGTTGACTTGGGGTACTCGGGCCCCGATTTCACTTGGTTCCAGAAAGGCAACGCATCTCACTTAAAGAAAGACTAGACAAGGCCTTTGCTAACCTATCATGGACCACCCTTTTTCAGAATGCCTCTGTTCTGCATCTCCCCCTGACTTGCTCTGATCACCGGCCTATCCTTCTTACCACTTCTCCGGTCTCTAGACAGCATTCCTCCACTAGACCCTTCCGCTTCCAGAGAATGTGGCTTAACCATAAAGAACTTCCTGATGTCATCAAGAGGAGTTGGGATTCGAACTTCATCCTCCATGCCTCTCTCTCGAGTAACCTTCAAGCCTGGAACAGGTGGTAATCTATTACACAAAAAGAATAGACTCATTCGTAGAATTGCTGGGATTCAAAGGGCTCTTACGCCCTTCTCGTGGAAAAATCTGGTGCCTATAGGCCGTGGTCAAATATATCATTCCGGGTCTAATCCTTCTAATTATATATCTATCTATTGATTCTCTCCCAATCGGAAAAAGAATATGATCGAATGACTTTTCGTCTTACGAAATAAACAGTCTTCTTTGGTAAGACGGATTCAAGTGAAGAGATTTTAGACTCATACCTTGAGGGTAGGGAGTTGATTATCTTTTCAACAACTCTGTGCTAACACCCCTCCCCGCCCGAGGTTGAGTTTGGAGCTAACAGTCTTTCCCTTACTTTCCTGAAAGAAAATTCCTGTGGGAGTTTCAATGGGGTAGGGCTCCAGTTGCATGCGCAGCATCTCCGTTTTCTACCATCGGAACAAATAAGTAAACTATAGTTTTTCCAACACTTTCCGGAAGGATTACAGGAGTCCTATAGGATTACAGGAGTCCTACAGGATAACAGGAAAACTCTACTCAATACTCCTATACAAGCAAGAAGGACTCGCTTTCTTTCTTTTCTGGAGGGAATCTATTCAACTTGATTGTTATGGATCAACTAATTTCAGATTTCATCTCTAAGATGGGGTTGGCTTTGCCTGTAGCTATTCTTGTAGCCGTTAGGGCTGGTCGAATGAAAAAAAAAGCTTTCCGTTGGTCAACAATTTGGAGAGTCCTGTAGGAAAACGAGGGGCTTTCTTTTCCCGTCCCCCTACCCCGGCATAGCGCTTCGCTTCCGGTTCTTCGGAAGACACTTGTTTCGTTCGAGTTGTAGCTTACATCGTGGGAAAACCACGCTTTGATTGCGCCCGTGGAAAACTCCGTGATGGTTTCACATACTAAAAGGTCCATTCCCTTTTCTTTCTACTTGCAATCATTGAGTTCAGATGGGCATCTTATCTTAGGCTCTAAGCCCTGATTCTTCCTTAATCTATGCCACACCCTGTTTGACACCCCTATGGGGAAAAGAACACACTGCGGATAGGACTAAAGCTACGATAACGGCGGAGCCTTTGGCTACGCTGCTGCAGGATCGACTAGCGGTGGTGGACATTGATCCGACGCTGGTATTAACAGATTATGGTTGCGGAAACTACCACTACTAAAGAACGTCGTTGGGTTCATTGCCCTGTCCCAAGCTCCGTGGCTAGTCTGCGCTGTTAGAATCCATTGGAGAAAGGCTTGTTCACTTCTTCATCTGTGAGATGATCGTATTATAAGAATTTCTTTATTTAAATAATGGGATTGGACCTTGCTTCGATCCCCTCTTTAAGAGACTCCAGAAAGTCGTTGACCCATAGATGTAATAGCCGAAATGAAACTCTTTTCCTTTACGTCGTAAAGAGAAAGATGTGCCTTCTACCTATCCTTGCACGTATAGCAGGGCTTTAAAGAACGCATCGGGCAGCGAGCGGAAAAGAAAGTCGATTTCATCTTGGTAATTGAGTGAAGAAGCTCTCAGCGAAGAACAAGCCCTAAATCTCGGAAGTATTGAATCGGGATCCGATCTCTTTTGGTACACTCGAGTCATAAGGTGTGTACAGACAGACAGGCTCCCCTTCGAAAGGCTAGGCACCATTTGATCCAAAGCTCAAAATATGATGGGTATAGGCTAGTTGAAAGGAATGACCTCACGTCAAGCGAACGGCATCAAGGAATCCCCGTTTTCAACCTTTGTGGCATCGGTTACAGCTGGCAAAGCTAACCTCTATCCATAACAATCTCGATCTAATTGGAAATTTCCCAGAACCGATAGCGAAGTCCGAGCTTAAGTAAGCGAGGTTCTGAAAGAACTAAGCCCAAAGCCAATCCCAGGGAAGAGCTCAGCTAAAATTGGTCTTTCTGCCCAGGTGCGGGTAGTCCGCATCTTCACAGACATGTCTATTTCACCGAGCCTATATAGTAGGTTTTTGTCTTGTTTAGGCATTGGGTTCTCTGCCGGCCTGCTTAGCGACAGAGCCACCTTCTTTCTTTGGGGTCAGTGAGGAGGACAAGAAATTCCCCCACGTAGGCGCTTTCTTTCTTTACAACCGGATTATACCCGGCCCGGTCCTATTTCAGGGGAGCGAAATGTGGAGGCCTGTCAAAGGAAGTGCTTCTAGGAGTGCCCTTTCCCACGGCGGTTAGGAGTGCGTGATTGACCCGAAACCAGATGAGCTCTTCAAAAAAAACATGAGGCATAGAGGGATTGGCCTCGCCCGGTTCACGAGGTTTCCTTGTCTGATACAGAGCTGGATAAGTCCCTTTCGTCCAGTGGTTCCCCTCGATGGACTTTCAGTCCGGAGTGCGTTGTTTGAACAGATGCCATAAAGATGGAAAGCGATTCGTCTCTTGCTCTTACAAGGATGGGAACCTCCTTGTGGACTTAACCGTTCAATTGATCGGAGTATATCAGCATATCAAATATAGATGAGTACAAAACTGGGGATGAAGAAGGACGGTCTCAGGATGAGGGAAAGCTTGTTATTCTGCGCGCTTTCCCGCGCCTGTGAATAACCTTGGCTTCTTACTGCTAGTGTTCTTCGGAAAAAGAGGAAATGGAAAGATTGTTAGGCCTTTCTTCTTCTGATCTAGTTGAAATGTTCGCCCTTGGTCTACGCGGATAACTCTCTAGAGAGAAGGATCATACTTCCAAAGCCCAGGGCCAGGGTACAAAGGTACGCCCGGTTCACGAGGTTCTACAAAACTCGCTGGCGATAATTCTGTCTTTCTTTCTTCGTTTTCCAGGGGCTTTTTGGCCTTGCCCTAACATTATTTTCTTTAACTTCATCGATTGCCTCATGGCAGCTTTTATATATAGGGGAATGCTCTCTTTCTCACGACCGAGGAGCCGAGTGACGTGCAACAGCTCGACTCGAGACCAAGACTCCTCTGGGATCTCCTGTAAACCCCCATGATGTGGTAAAGGGAGGATTTAGCTAGGGTTAGGTTCAAGTGGACTAGGAAGTGCAGTGCTATTCAATTTCTCTACGTGCAGGTAGCCTAGGACTCTCGCTATCGCTCGAGATCTTACCTAGTCTTCTTCATCGCTTGTGGTCCATATGGGTTTTAAGACTCTTTCGGCGAGGATATGAGCTAGGATAGACTACTCTCTTGTACCTATCTCCCTTTCCCTTTGTCTATCTAGGAAAAAGGAGGATAAGTGAAGGAGCCCACTACTCCCTCAGGTATGAAATGCCACTGGACTCATTGAGTGAGACAGAGGAGAGTGGATCGGCGGGGGACCTTTCTTTTTTATTAATAGCGGCGAGCGAGAGCGGATCAATGAAAAAAAGACGTTGATTGCATCGTCTCATCCTCAATCCTCCTAACAGAACAGGGAATGGAAGCTCGGCCCCTATTCGGAAGGAAAGCCTGTATCGAGTAAGTGGAGAGGAAAGATCTCCAGAGATTCTTATCAGGAAAAGGGAATGGCAGTGTGTGCCACCCATGACTTCTGTGTAACCTGTCTTGATGAAGATTGACTTCCGCCAAAGAGAATGATTAGGGTTCGCACCCGTAGTGCTCGATCCGATCAAGGTTCTGAAAGAAATATCATTGTTGAAGAAAGATCTACGCTACGAAAAGAAAGAACGGAAAAACAAAATGAAATTTCTTGACTGGCTTGGTTGCTTTACCTTCCTTACCTGATTCCCTTGCAAAGAAAAAGAAGGTTGACTTTCTTGATGCTTAGGAGAGGGCGGAGAAGCTCGACTGAAAGGAGAGGGAAACGGAGATAGCTACAGGTTTTTGCCAGCGGAAGGAAGAGAGAATTGAGAAGAACTCTTTCCCCTTTCCTGCCTTCCGTCGTCTAAGATTGACTCTTCCAGAGTGACTCGACCGGTAGTTTTGTACCTAGAACGAGTAGGGAATATGCCTGACCTAGTACCAGCTTTTTCTTTTGAATCCAGGACTTTTGAAGCTGAGGCGGCTGCCTCGAAAGAGAGAAAAAAAAGGTATTCGACTAGCAGGGTACGAGACTATCAATAAGCAGAGGTTTTTCCAGATAGGTTAGCGGGGGCTACTCACTTCGTTCGAGTAGCCGGAAAGGAGGAAAGAAGAGAGAGAAGTTCCGGAAATCAATGAAGTTGAAAAGGCAGTTCTGATCGAGGGTAGGGAAAGCCCGGTTAGTTGAGTGGTTGAACTTTGTCAGGGGACTAGCCTTGACTAAGCCTCTAACCCTTATAGAGCGGTATAGCTAAACGCTAGCCTTGATTGATCCTTTGGTTGAAAAGAAAGCTCCAACTAAAAGAAAGGAGCGAAATAAGCTCGACAAAGACGGCATCGAAGAGAGAAACCGCGATATCCGCTACAAGAAAAGCTGCAAGACCGAAGCCAAGGGAGAGGTATTAACGTACTAACTCAACTATAAAATGGCAAATCAAATTCTGAGATTGAATGTCCAGCTCGACTAATAGGAGTAGGAGCGAAACGTTTGCTTAGGGGCGAAGCTACTCGACCGATAGGTAGGGAAAGGGTATCACTCCTATTTCTCTTCCCAATCCCCTTCATTTCTGATTGATCGTACTAATAAAAAGGAAGAAAGATCCACTTAGCGCATTGACAAATGAAATTTAGAATAGCTAAAGCAAATTTGCCTCTTTTCAACAAGTAGATTAGACCTGCTATTAACGTCGGCTTATCTGTCGGTCGCGTCGGGTCTGCCGCTCAATTGAAAGCTATGAAACTTGAATGCCATAACTCTTATTTGAGGTTGCGAACAGGAGAAAGAAGAATGGAAATAACCATAGTTATTTCCGCTCTTGTCGGAATTCTAAATCACTGGCTGCCAACAAGAACTCCGATTCGATTCGTTTTGAGTACTTATTTGCAATTGAGGCAAATCACCATGGACTCAACACCTTATTATGTTTACGATTCTTCATCCTCTAAAGTAAGAGCGATTTGACATAACATAAAGAGAAGATATTCATTTGAGGGAATATAACCTGGCTTGAACCGAGCAAGAGCAAGATACTCGGCTTATAGGTCAGTAAGACGTACTCTTAAAAACTTCACTTCCCCCTGATTTACTCTCCGATCCCCATACTGCACCCAGTTTGACCGTGATTTCTGGAAACCAGCTCCTCTGCAATTTCTGGCCTTCTCTCCTCCCCACCCCCAATCGCCCGAAAGAGTTTAAGGTTTGATTTGCCACTCCCGGCTAGTGGCTGTATCGCCCGAACGAGAAATCAGAGGGAAGAAATGGCTGCTGCTAACGGGCTCTGTTCTGGTCCTCGGCCTGATCTTAGGGTGCTATCAGAGCCGCAGGGGATGAGAATCCTATCCCGGACCAGACGCCCAACAAGAGGAGAAGATGAGAGTTCTCCCTTCCTCATGAGTGGATTTCCCCATGCTTTTCAAACCCTCGGGCGGGCTTGACCTGCTTGCATGAATTATCCCGGGAAGGGAATGTACTACTTGGAGAGTCAAAAAGGAGGATGCATGCTGTCAAGGATACTAGTTCAGGGGTAGTAAGGGAAGAAAAAGTTCTTGACGAGATGGTGAGAAGGGCTTTTCAAATTCCATTTTTTGCATCTCATATAGCTGACAAAGTTCACTTGATGTTTTTCTTTCGGAGACATCGATTTCAATCGTTCACTTGTCATCTCATATAGATGAGAAAAGTGCATTTTTTGAACGATTTGGATGCTGCCTATTAGAGCTACAATGGACTTGCTACCATTTTTCACGGGAAAACGCTTTCTTGTCCGATTTGAGATCCCATCTACGAGCTACAATGGACTTGCTACCGTTTTTCCCGAGAAAACGCAACTTTGATGATTTCAATGATTCACGTAGGAAAGGAATTCTCTTTTCATCAAAAAGGGGTTTATGCTACATAGTAAGGATGAAATCCTCAAGCGTACTCTTCGCTTTTCCTCGGAGAGAGAGACAGAGGTTCTGAAAGAAACTCTCTTCCTCCTTCTCTTGATCCTGAGATCTTTATTTTCTTTCTGTGGAATCTCTCTTTGAAACCCCAAGACTTATTCCTTACCTAGACCTAATTAATTAGTCCAGTTCCCTTCTACCTTTACTCGTAAGTACCATAATCTACTGGTCTGGTTGTTAATATCGTACCTCTGATCCTTGGTTTAGTCTGATTTCACGCGAACTGCTAATGCGGCTGACTTACTGGGAGCCTTTTTCGAAGGTAGAATAAACACATTCACTCACTCACCTATTCTGTCATGTGAAACGTCCATCAATGATGTTTTAGACGCTAACAAGCAAGACTGGAAAAAGAAAAAAGCGAAATAAAATAAAAGAGGTCATGGGTTCTCACTGTGGCTACCCTGAGTTCATATGTCAAGAGCTGGTAAGGATACTACTTAGAATGGCTCCTTCATTTTTGCAGAACCTTGAAGTAGTCTTTCTTCTCTGCTCTCAATCAACCCGAGATTCTATCGTAGTGCTAGACCAGAGTAGCAGATAGCAGGTTCCTCCGCCTACGTGCCCCCAACTAACAATACTACTCCATGGCCAAAGATTTGATCAGGGACTGCAGTCAGCCGTTATAGTTAATCGAACTAGGTTCATCAGGTGGATGCATATTGTCTATATTGGGCTAAAACCTCTATCATCCATATATAGATTGCACTAAGTTTTGACTATTGAAGTTTGGCGATTCAACAAATCGTCCGACAAACAACTTACTAGTTTCGCCAATAGGTTCAAAATGACATAAATAAAGGTTATGTAAAGGAAAGAAGCATTGTGGAGCAAATCTTCATTCCCTCTTGTCTGGGGTCCCCGCCTACTCATCGAATCTTTCCTTCAAAGCCAACATCAATGTAGTGTGGAGGGATGGGGGGAGTCGGGTCTTTGGAAGCGGAACACGAACCGATTGGAGCTATTCCGGGTTCTTATTAAGCGTAGCGAAATCAAGGCTTGGAGTATCCAACGCGAGCCGATAGGCGAAATATTGGAGTAGATAAGAACCCGTCAGCTCTGTTGGTTCCCCCTCTTTTCAGAGTGATGACGCCAGTAGCTGTGAAGCACAGATGACCATCTCTTCGAGCAGGGTCTTTATCCTACAGATAGAGTTAGGGCCATAGTTGCTAATAGTTGCTACTTCTTAGGTCTTCCCTAGCGGGTAGATAGCATTGTACCCTGCTCATCATCCCGGTAGTTCGAGATGAGAGGCAACGGTCAAGCTCAGTCGATGAACTCGACCAGAGAAAGAATTTCCGCAAGGCGGTAGAGGGGAGGCGCGTCTATACCGTAAAATCGATTTTCAACGAAATGATAAAGACATATATGGTAGAATCTATACCATAGAATACGACACTAATCGAAATGCATACATTTGTCTCATACACTATGGGGATGGTGAGAAGAGATATATTTTACACACATCCCTGAGGTTCTGAAAGAACTTTTCCTGCTCACGAACTCAGGAAGCTCGCTCTCCCCTAAAATGTTGGAATGATTGTTTAGATGAAATCCGCTTGAGAAGGTTGCTTCCCCAGAGAGAGGGCTAAGGGGGTCCCTGAGTATGCCAGTTGATGAAATGAATGGACCTCATCGAAGTCTGTTCAACCAAGTCGAGTAGCAGAATCTGCTGTGCTAAACGGGAATCTCAGTGCCCATGATACATTGGAAGCTTTACAAAGCCACTTGCTCGATCGGCCCTTCAGCTAAGATACACGAATGGTGTAACGACTGCCTTCCACTCCCTTACAGCTGAGTCAATAGCTGCGTATTCTGAGCCCTATTCATGTGCACGAGATGGCATCTTTGTCCTAAGAGCGGATTCGCTTCCTTTTAGAGTTGGGTTAACATAACAATGCTAATGGTTTTGTTCTGTCTTATCTATATAACCAGCCCCTCGCCCTAGGCTCACTCGCTTAAGCCTCATCTCTTGAACTCACTGAAACCAAGCCAATGGAGATTTCCGGGGCTGACTTTGCCGGTGCCGGGCTCCTCCCTTCCCGCTACTCTATCTAATGCTTACGGTTCTTTCTCTCATCCAGCAAAGCGGCAATGGCATTAGAGTACGAGGGCCTTCCAAGGGCTAGCACGACACGAAAGGGCAATGCGGAATTGCTAGTCTAGAGTCAGATTCATACTTAATCTATCCCAAAAGCACTAGTCCTTCCCTCTTCGCTTACGCTCGAGATCTTTTCTTTCAGTTCTGAACCTCTCCTCTCCCTAGCGGTCTCCACGTCGCTGCGCTCGTCCCTCTCGCTTCGCTCGAGCTCTTTCAGAACCTTCGCTTTATTGAAGCTCAGGTCTTCGCCAATCGACTATCGTCTCACCTTACCTATTGATAATCCTCGCTGTCGCTCGAGATCTTTCTGAACCTAATTGCTTTCATAGTCCTTTCTTTCATACCAGTCCTTGGACAAGGTCTCAAGGAATGACTATGAAGGGCACAAAGAGAATGAACCGCGTGGCAGCTTTCCTGTGCCAGTGAAAGCATTGCAAACACATACTTTCTCAAGGGAATATAGCTGGTTTTCCGCGAAATCTATTTCTTTCAGAACCTCTTCGCTCCTCAGCCAGGCCCGCGCAGCTGCAAGCCAAATCCTTACTATTTGCACTCATGAATGCTGCCGGGTTGGACGAGCCAAAAAGGAAGTATCAGCAGTGGAAGGTTGTCCTATTTGTATAAGCGAGCTTCCGGCCCTACCTTACTCTACCTTGGGAGTCTCTCTCGTAGTCGCGTAAAGCTCTCAAATTGTTTCACAAGGAGGCGAAGAGGATTCCTTTTCTCATTTGACCTAAAGTTGCCCACCCACCTCTCAGTGGCTCCTTGGAGTCCTATTGGGGATCCAGCAGTCTTTCTTTAACCGACTGTGCGGGTTGCTTCTCATACTTATCCCTTCCTCTTACTAATAAAGCGAGAACACTAGCCAGTGACTCACCACCTCGGAACGAAGGAAGAAGGCATGAGAGAAGGAAAGAGGAATTTCACCCTCATCACAACCTCTTGGTCAAGCTACCGAGCTACTATAAAAAGAACTCACAGAGATCACCAGGAGCGACTGGATCGAATTGTAGAATCGGATCTTATGGCGTCCCTTTTTCCTTCTTTCTTACATTAGGTATGGACAAATAGGAATCGAAGAAAGGGCCTTTTGCTTCAATCAACCGATGCTATTTTTTTCTTCTTTCTATTTTTCTTCTTTCTATTTTTTTGATGAAAAGGTCGACCAGTCTAGAAATGATGAAAGTTCCCCCGATGTGACGATCGCTAACGCATCCAGGGCCCCACCACCGTAGATAAACTCTCTTTTTCTTGCTAATAGTTCGCTATTGCATTAAATCTAGCTATCAATAGCAGTACATTCCCCGGTACATACAGACGAATAGACCCCTCCACCCGACTAATAGCCCGTACAGGTGGCCTTCGCCCTTTACCTATTTTTCTTGAATAGCATCGGGAGCTGCACCCCTCTAATTAGGATTTGGTCTGACCGGCCAACCCGTACACTTGTTCTGTCTTATATATGCAAACCCCAATCAACAACTCTCCGTTCTAGTTTCAAGCCCCTCTTCTTGTCCGATGAAGAAGCAGATTAAATGAGAATGAGGCATTCCAGCGCTGTACACTTCCCACAGGGTTAGGAGTTGTAGTTGGACTTAGTTTAAGTAAGGCCGGCAGGGAAAGAGCAGTTATTCCGCTTCTATCGTGTAGTCTTCTTTCCTGCCTTTATCCCGCTAAGCCGTAGCTTGGGTGGGGTCTTTCAAGGCGCGGGAAAGGGGTCCGAGTAGACCGATGATCCTGTAGTCATTTGGCCGGCTATTGAAAGAAAAAGCAATAGCGCTCAGAGAGGGCAGTGGAAAAAGGGGCGAAGAATCCTCTGCTGATGAAAGATATGCTGAGACAAAAGCAGAATAGGAAGAAATACCTGCTAGACCAGAGACTTCGGATGGGGGTCTTTCTTTGGTTTTTCCCTGCTGGCCTATTTGGAACTCTTCTCCTCTTTCGTGCTTGCTTCCCCCTCTTTCTTTCCTTCGGAACCTTGGGCTGTACTCCGGGCTTTGAAGGAAATTACAAAGACAATGAAGTGGCATAGCGATCTCCGCTGAGGTGATACCTAATTCTCGATATTGCA
The DNA here is from genome assembly GCA_037833815.1 of Zingiber zerumbet. Taxonomy (NCBI): domain Eukaryota; kingdom Viridiplantae; phylum Streptophyta; class Magnoliopsida; order Zingiberales; family Zingiberaceae; genus Zingiber; species Zingiber zerumbet. The sequence continues at coordinate 12,851 of JBBMJZ010054845.1, forward strand.
CTACAAGACAAAGACCTCTTTTTGAGGCGAAATCCCTTCCTCAAGGGGTGATCCCCAGAGTTCCGGGGTTGTTATGTTAAGGTAGTTCGCTGAGGGCGAGGGAATGCGGTATATACGAAGCAATACACTATGTTCTGCTCTAGGGCAACTGCAAGCCCTAAAGTTTCAATTCCTTCGGAACCTTTAGTCGTGAAAGGTCCATAAGCAGTCTATTCCGAAAAAGCATTCCAATCCGTCTACCAACATCTAAAACATCAACTCTACCCCTAAGAGAAGTGTGGGAAGCCGAGAGGCAGGGTCTAGCTTTTTATTTTAGAAGTCCTGTAGTGGGCCGAATCAATCCTCCTTTCCTTTGTATCGAGGTCCTTTCTTTCAGAACGCTTTAGCGGGCAGCAGAGGTCTTGCAGAGCCTTGTCCGTCAGTCCCACACATGCCTGCTCTTCGTAGATCAGTTCGCTCTTACTTAAGAAAGAGGCTTTATCGGTTCGAATCCTGCCATCTTTCTTTGAGATTCCGTAAGTAACTTAGTGGATGTGGTGAGAATGATCTATCTCAGACGTGATGATATCGGTGAGTCTTTCTGAGCATCTGCCCTATCCACGATAGTGTAACCTTGTTACGTCTTTCTTTCTTACTCAGTCATTCATCCGTTCCCTTACGCGTTATTTCGATCCCACCCGAGACGATTCCACATAAGATGGCCAAACGCACTAGGGAATTATGGTCCTTTAGTTGATCCACATGAGCCCTTTACGTGTACCCTCTCCTTCTGTAAGGGGGCAGGAAATGGTCTCTAAGGTAGAGGGAAAGGCACGAAGAGAAAAGAAAGGCACCATTCCATAGCTGCACAAAAGGAAGCGGGACAGGGTGAGGATAGGGTCCCGCTAAGGCTAAAGGGGCGCGCTCTCACCGAGAAAGAAAAATGTTTTATCATAAATATCATAAATCGTTCATTAGGGATTATCGATATCAGAAGCTCGATTTCAGCCTTCCATTCATTCAAACCTCGGGCACAGTAAGACAAACCTCGGGTAAGAGAAACTTTGTCTTTTCTTTCTTTCTCGCTCCGAAAAAAGCATTAGAGTTGTGCCTTGGGCATAGTCCCTCTACGGAATCTTTCTTTTCGAGGTACGTAGTCGCTTTAGCGAAGCCTTATGGGATGATTGAGTGATTTAGCCATAACTGCCTTCTTCCAATCAAGAACCATTGTCCAAGAGCAATGAAAGAGAAGAGTGAAAAGAAAAGGATTGAAGTTCAAGTTATTGACTGCCCAGGTCTTCCCTCCCGATCTTCGATGAACAAGTGCTTTCTTTCTTGGCCTCGGATTGAGATAGAGAGCCTACCCCTTCCTCACTAGGATCACCTAAAGCATCAGTAAGTGATTCGAAAACCTTTGACCCGCAGCAAGGGGTCTTGCTTAACGGCAGTAATCAATATCTTATTCAACGATCGAAAGGCGTGAGTGCATTTCCATTTTCACTTTCTGGAATGTTATGGAATGTGTAGGAACATGATACGGAAATCCTCTGTACCGATGCCGATCGTACTGGTGGTTTGAACACGAAGGACCGGCTCGTCTCAGGATTAGCAAAAACCCGATCAAGTCTCTGCTGCGCCCTCTCTTTTTCTAAAGTTTTTTTCTACCTTTTTTTTTCGGATTATCCTTCGAAAGAAAATCAGGGCTTGCACGAGAAAGAGGAATTCCCAATAGGAATCGCCTCTCAAAAGGTAAATACAGAGAAGTTGCTTTGCCGGAGAAGAACTTCTATCTGCTGGAGAAGAACTCCTATCCCTCACCAACCTCGGTATATCCCATTGAAAATGAATCACTCCCGGGCGGTATAAAACTAAGGTTTTGAATGAATGAAAGTTTGAAGGAAAGCATGTAAGGGAATGAGAAAGAAAGGGGAAAATTTCTTTAAGCGAGTTTTCGAAGCCATAGAGTTAGAGTAGGGTAGCTAGCTTTTCTAGGTGAGGGAGTGTCAGCCTCTGCCTTAAATTGTCTTAAGCAAAGGTGAGTTGACTTGCTATAGTTGAATCTCTTTCATTCTTAACATTCCTATGAGATAGCTCCTTCCTAATCGAAGAAAGATACTCACTCATACTTCCGCTTTACTTTTTGTTTTTCCCTTCTCCTGCCCCTTGGTTGGGGAAATCTAGAAAGGGCAGTTCTCTTTGCTCTTAAGTCGGGAATGAGCTAGAAGGTCGAAAGCTATCAGTCAAGAGGATAGTACATACTTAGTAAGTCTTGCTTTCAAAAGAAAATATCATAGGAAGAGGAAAGGGAAAAACGTTAAGGCATGAAGTACGGATGAAGCTGTCTTCAATATCCTCTCTGGATTCTAAATATCTGTTTCCGAGCAATAGACGAACTCGCTTTTTTTTAAGTTCCGGCAACTGGCAACTTGTTCCCTTCGCCGCTACGCTAGGATAGAAAGCTCTGTGAGCTCCCGAATGTGAATCCTATCTTCTCTCTACGATACGGTTCAAAGCCCCATGGTAGGTATGGCGGTGCATAGCTCTAGACGCCTTCTTAGACGGAGACATCTTCCATTTCATTGGCAACTGAAATAGATCTAAACGGATTGCGTGGTACCCCCGGACGAAGGGCTTCCAAAATTCATTGAAAAAAATATCAATGAAAGGCCGAGATGTAGCCTGTGCGGAGAAAGCCGGAACTGGCTGAGATGAAGAAAATGTCGACACCGATGAAATGTTTGAAAACATAGACAGCGGAAGAAGTCACTCTCAATCCGATCTAGCAAGAAATGCTCTACCGATAAAGTAAAGCGAGAGAGCTCATTAAGAAGGCCATCTTCCATCCGCCTTACTTAGATAGGGCGGGGCTAGATAGAGACTCCAACCTACGACGGATAAATCGACGGATCTTAGGAAATAGAATGGGGCAGTAGGATTTTCTATTTCATACCAAACCTTTGTTTGATTCAATTTTGTAACCCTTTCTTTGGAACCAACCTGGAATGCAAGCAAAGAAGGAAAGGGCTTCCTTCTTCTTTCCGTGTCGAGTTGTAGAGTTTCTTAATTACGTATTCAAGAAGAAAGAAAAGAAGCAAGCAAGGAAGGAAGGTGGGCGAAGGTAGGCTCACTCAAGCGACGGGAAGTTACTCCAAGGTTCCGACCAAAGGAAGGTTTGGGTTATGGACGAAGGTGACGATAGATGAAGCTCACCGATCAAGGTTCCGTTAGGAAATGAGCCATTCGGGGAAGCAAGCCAAAGTCATTGATCACTCTTCTCCATAGAAAGATTAAATAACTCTAGCTGGGATTTAACCTCACTCAGCAAGCAGGGATATCTGCTAGTTGAAATGGAGGTTGGAGGAGAATTCCCTTTCGGAATCTTATTGGAAGACGGCTTCGTACAGATCAAAAGGTAATTGAATCATCTTCTTTTGACTCAGCGAGTTAGGTATTAAGAGTCGTATCAGGCCCTGAATCGGCTCCTCTCGCTTCGCTCTTCGCATCTTTTTCTTAGACAGACTGGGCATTTTTCAAAAGAGACAAGGAATAGGGTTGGAGGCCATAAACAGGTTTCTTTCTGGGGAATTAGGCGCACTAGTGCCACAAAGGGCGGATGTAGCATCCTGGATAAGGGGGTTCGTCGTTGATCGAATTTCATCTGTTGAAGTGCGAGGAGCGACTGACCGATTTTCATTTCAAAAAGTAGGGTTAGGACGGACATAAAATAGCTCGATTGGTCAGCAGAAGACTAAAAGGAGAAGAAGTGAGGCTAAGGGGCATAGTCCGTTCGAGCTAGCAACGGGGCAAGAACCTTTGGCACCTCACACCATAGCAAGGGGCTACACGGGGAGTAGTCCGACGGCGTACTGGTGTAAACCCCCTATTTTGATAATAAATAATCCAAGCTCAATGGGGAAGGCTCTGCCAAGACCTGCTGTGCAATGCTGATATGGAAACCAGGGAGGGACCACTTCTACTCACGGAAGACTAACGGATACACAACTAAACTGAAAACACAAGTTTACTTTCGTTAGGGATACACTCTGTCACTTTATAAGTGGGCTTCCCCGAATCGAGAGGCTATCCTCCATCACCCATTCTCATCGTCATTCTACGAGAATCTTTGGCTTACGGAAGAAAATTCGAGGTTCTAAAAGAACTCTTACAGCCTAATCTTCACACTCCGAGTCAAGTCTTTCAAGAAGGGTAGTTGATAAGGGATCTTACCCCTATGTCAGTTGGATTCGTGAACAAAGAGATGGCATGTTGAAGCTTTAGGAGAACATCTCGCCAGTAATGTTTTGCCGGCAACACAATTAGATCTGTGAAGATATCCAAAGGAATTGCCATTGATTAGTCTATCTTGGACACGACACCCTGACCCGCTAGGGTCTTTTAGAATCCTCTCTTTCTCCTCCTTCTATTCATTGTGGTTGCATGGAAAAACTTCGTCTCACCATAAGCATACCAATGAATCATAATCGTGAATCCGAGATTGATGACTTTTTTTTTTTAATTTTATTGCAGATCCAAATCTGAAATCATCAACAAACCTTGTTCAACAGTCCCATTTCCAAAGTCACGGAAGTGGAACGGGCGGACAGTTTCAATCACCATTCATTTGTCGGCATCAGAACCATCGGGGAGACCCTAAAGCTTATAAAACCAGAATTACTACGAGAAAAAGCGATTAACCCTTTACGCGCACTCTCACGTCCGAGAAAGACCCTGAACCTGGCACTTAAGCGCATCCAATTCCATATTGCTGCGGCAACATTGATGAAGTCGAATGCCGAAGGTGATTGAGGATTAAATCAAGCATTAAAGACATACCCGAACCGAGGTATTTGTCCCCCAGTTCACGACTCAAAAGAGTTAAACCTTACAAGGATAAAGCAGAGGAAATGATGATAATGGAAAACGCTCTGTCCAACGAGGCTGCGAATCCTAACTCGGAGAATGACATTCGTTCGCGTACGAGGAAAAAGTACAAACGCAATCGTATCGATAATGGTGATGAGGGGTCCCTTGATGAGCAGTCTGCTCAGGGGAATACTGGAGATCAGGTGGAAATGAATGCTTCCAAGCAGCCTTCCTATAAGGATATGCTTGCTGGTGCAACTCAAAGGAGAGTCAAGACCCTTCATGGGATGATTGGGCAGACATGGATGATGATGATGCAATGCTTTTTGATGAGTCCGTCTCTGATGATGAGGATACTGGGGATGCGTCATTGCCTAGGGTGTCCTTTTCGAAGGAAGAAAAAAAAAATGAGATGAGGAAACCATGGCGCAAAGCTCTCATTGTTAAGTTGTTAGGTAGAACCCTGGGTTTTCAACTTCTCTCAAATAGAGTTAAGCAGCTCTGGCAGTTGGAGGGGAGATACAAAATTGTGGATTTGGGTTATGACTATTTCTTGTTCAAGTTTGAGAAGAAGGCAGACTATAAGCACGTCCTTGAGGGGGGTCCTTGGGTTATAGGTGGACACTATCTTACTGTTAGGCAATGGTCACCAAATTTTAACCCTCTTACTGATAGTTTCTGTAAGCTTATAGCTTGGATTCGCCTTCCTTGCTTGCCGATGGAATATTATAATCCAATTGCTTTATCTAAGATGGGCGCTGCAGTGGGCAGAGTGATCAAGTTCGACCGTAACACGGAAGGAGCGATAAGGGGGAAATTCGCCCTGTGTGGAATTAGATCGAACTCTTCCTTTGGTGTCAACTATTTTGGTTGGAAAACACAAACAATCAGTTACGTATGAAGGCATTCAGTTAATTTGTTTCCATTGTGGAAAATTCGGACATCGCAAGGATGCATGTCCAGCGTTAAGTCAGGTTTCTCCTCCACCCGAAAACAATGATCAAGCCACCCCTTCTCAAGAAGTGACGGAGCAGCCGGAGCCGGAATCGCAGGCCGGCCAGCTTCGGGCCATGGATGCTCGTTCAGTTCAACGCCGGGAACGAAAGCTTTTTAATGTGGGCAGAGACTTTTTGATCAACAATTCGGAACCCCCGTTCTTTCTTTCATACGATATTATCACCCACATTCTTGAATACATGAATGATGACTAGGACTTGGATTCATTCTTTCAGAAGCGAAGGCCGTAGTCGAGCATCGGATCAGACTAGCCTTCGTTAGCGCTTGATCGGGCTCGTATCTTGTTCGTGGGAGTTGCGGGTTTCCGATAACCTATCATAGCAGGAGGGAGAGATCAAAGGCCTCTCAACTAAAAGTGTGGTTTCCAAGGGGAGTCTTCTCTATCTCTAACGAGTGTTGCCGGTGTACACACACTAGAAGAAAGCAGTCAGTTAGGGTAGGACTGATGAATTCCAACAACAGGAACAGGTTTACTCGTTACTCGGATAGTCTTTGGAACCAATGGAACCTCTCGAAGATGTCAGTATCAGGCTGATCAATTCCATTCCAAACTGTCCAACTCAAACCCAGCTCAGTAGGGTATGACACCTTCAAAAGAAGGAAAATCCCAGTCTTACTCTACGGGAATGAAGATGGCATCGAATAAGCTTCTGGCGGTGAAGGAATTGAATCAGAAGCTGTGCAGCTTTTGCGCAACCCAAATGCCTTGTAATCTTCAGCACAAAAGGATCAAGAGGTCTATTGGTCAGCATCACCGAATGGACGAAAAGTCATTCGATCATATTCCCCATACCCAACTCGCTGGTGGATCTCTTGGTTTGATGAAGATTCCCCAATTTCTAGCCACCAACAGGGAACAGAAGGTAATCGTAAGCGCACGCGAACGATGTAAGGGAAGGCCCCAGAAGCGTCACAAAACCGATCTCATCCAGGCCCCTGCTAGCAACTACCCTGCCCCAGCTGAACCGAGACTGGTGAGAGTTCATTTACTAACGTAACCCGCTCACGAAGACGGAGAAGGGATACGATATTTCGAGTTAGGCTCTCTGCTGCGTATATGCGCCTCTAGAAGACAGCTGATATGCTCTCTAACGCGATAACATCTATAACAGAACAGCCGATATGCGACTTGGAAGCTAATTAGCGAGCGCTACGACAGCGCTGCGCCGTCTCTTGTACCGTTTTATAGAGAGAATTTGAGTGTTGACTAATCCAAAAAGGAAGTAACCAATCGACCAGACCTGTGGAGGCGGCAGGTAAGGCTTTGAAGCCAAGCAAGCAGCTATTGGAAAGAAGTTGAAGCTATAACAGCTGTAGAAAGAAAGATAAAAACAGGTGCCATCCTCCTCATCAGCAGTATTTTGCTAGGCTCGTTAGGAAAAACAGACTTCTGGCGTTGGGAAGCGGGGTAGTGACACCGATAAAGCCCTTTCCGTCTTGGATCTGAGTCAACGGCATTAGCATTTTCTTATCACTACGCTGTCTGTGAAGAAAGAAGCTAGGCAGCTTTCGCCGTATTGCCACTTTCTTGCTTTTAAAAGCTTGGGTTTGAGAGTCTTTACCTGATACCTAATAGGTGTAAAAGAGAGGTTTAAAGGTCTCTAGCAGCCTCCTAAAAAATAGTGGGTGGATAGGCCGATCCAACAAGGGATAGCCAACTGAGTAGCCGTTGAAAGATGATTCCTTCGACCGATATGCCTCTTTTCAAGATCTGAACCCGCTTCGAAAAAGAATGGAAAAGAAAGAAAGTGAAGTGGAATTTTTCGATAGTAGTGTATCAAGCTCGGAAGCTCTGGTTCCATCCATTCTTCTATCAAATAGAATCCTTTCCAGTTGAGGAAATCAGCAATGACTAGTTCTGGGGAGGTGATGGGTAAAGATCTAAGTGGACTACTAGAGAAGTTCTTTTCCGCTGTTCTTTCTCTTCTTCAAATAGCTTGTCTGTGGTAGCTTTTCTGTTTATTGAATGAGAATTCAAGGCTTGTTTTCGAGCTCCGGTCCTCGCTCCCGGCTTTGGGGAGCTCTGATTTCGTCCTGGCCCTCGTGTTCTATGTGATTTTGGTGGATACGAGTTCTGGCTCTGGCCCATAGCTAGCTCGATCGAAGCATCAAGCAAGGCAAAAGCAAGGTCTGAAAGAGTCTTTACAGGAGAACATAGATGGAATGAATGATAGTTAACACACTTCTCAGCGGGAATAGCAGGTCGCCCCGGAGGATCCAATCGGATCTATCTTTTAAGATGAGACAATGCGAACTAGGGTACGCTTCCTAAACCTAGTAAGTCGGACTCTTCCAATCCCCTTAAATTACTAAAAATTCTTCTTACTGTTCCCAAAAGCAGACTGACTCCAATTAATCAAGCCCACTCTGCAAGCTTTAACTTTCTCCCAAACCCTATGAGCAGCGTTCCCATCAGCATCTAAGTCCCATTGCTGTCTAATTACTTCTTCACACTCGTCTGATTTCACCCACATAGCTTCCAATTTGAATTTCTTCTTATTACTCGACCCATGAGCCAATTCTCTCTATTCAACAGTCCTCAAAATAATGGGAATGTGGTCCGAACGATGAGAAAAGAAAGGAAGAACCTTTGCTCCAGGAAACAGAGAAATCCATTCTTGTGTAGCACAATTCTGTCCAGTCTCTCCTTAGTTGTGCCAGTAGTCATTCTACGATTGCACCACGTATACTGATACCATATGCACCCCAGGTCAAATAACCTGCAATTATCTAAGGCATCCCTTAAGTCCTGAAGTTGCCAATTTTCCCTAAGAGAAGCCCCCTTCCTTTTTGCTGTTTCCGGCTATCCATAAAACCCTGTAAATCTCCATCTAAGTTGATTATCGCTAATTTCTACAATAGCATTAATATGCCTTTGGGAATAGCTCTGAACTACCACCGAAACCTCCTTCTCCCACAAGAGTGCCAGCCCTCCTGACTTAGCCCTCACTTCCCCCGCAATGCAATTACAAACAACCTGAGTGATTCTTTTCACTTTTAGATATTACCCAGTTTACATTTAGTTTCACTAGGGAGGGATCTTCTTTACGAATGAGCTCACGGAGAGCTCGAACTTTTGGTTCCCAAGCCCTCGACAGTTCCAAACGAGGCAATTCATGGAGACCTAGGGACTGGCCGGACCCAATCTCCGCCGATAAGGAAGGTCTGGTAACACGTTTATTGGAATCCATAGCTGAATTCAAGTTAGGCAGACCATCATCGTCATCTGATTTTCCTTTCTGGCCTGTTTGGACCTCAGTGACAAAGAACAATGGAATCGATGGTAAGAGTCTTCCTTTCCTCTCGTACCTCTGCTCTCTTCCAATGACCTGTCTTCCTCTTCTTCACACCGTGATCCTTGGCTTTTGAATAAGAGGTCGGATCGGGGTCATGCGTTTTGGATACAGGAATTGGGCTTTTCCCTTTCTTTGTCTTGAACTGGACTTTTCCGAAAAGGCGCTTTGCACTATATGCTGGTTCACCCGGTCAAGCTCTTGGCTAAAAAAGATTCACACTCCTCAGCCCCAGGACAATCTCTCAAAATACATTAAGATGTTGTTGACCTCTTTTTCTTTTCTTTGCTGATTCCTCTCAATTCAATTTCCCATGTTGCACTAAGTTACTTACGGATGTATGCATGCAGTCCGGGAACACTTTGGGGTGAACACCCATCCAAACAAGTAGGGTCAAGAGTTCAGCATTTAGGCCGTAACATTTAGCAACAAAAAAATCTTTAACCCAACAAGTGCTCTCCGAACCAAGCTAGATAGTCTCCTATCACTAGGCTCACCAACCAACCTGGACTTTGATCTTATTATTCCTGCCGGATATCAAAACAAACCATAAGGGTTGTTTCCAGCCATGAGTTCCCCTATAACATAAGCGCTCTTGGGTGGAGTGGGCCAAATAGAGAATGAAATGCATAAAATAAATAGGGGAAGGGTTCCACTTTTTTTTGGTTTAAGGGCTTTAGCCCTACCGAAGTACCAAAGGCTTTCGGGGCTTACACCTACCTTATTAGACGACCTAAAAAAGGGCTTTCAGTAGCGCCCAACGAATCTAAGCCTTTTGAAGCGCTAGTAGTTGTAACTGTGGCCACACCAACCCTTTCGTTCTTATCGCTCCGGATTCCGATCTATATGACCTCCGGGTGGTACAAAGTCAACCTCTTCCGTAGAAGCAGGTAGTAACCTAACCTTTAAGAATTTGTTCAAGGGGGGGCCTCTTATCTATCAATGGAAAAATCTCCATGTGTGGCGTGAGTTGGAATCCTAGAAAAGACCGATTGCGACTCCCTCCACGGTCCCACGAAGATCTCTACGTACTTGTTCCAGTCCAGGACAAGTGAGATCTTCCGGTCTGCGTGCGTGGGAGCAGCTCAAACAAAGAAGAGTCTGGTCCGGTCTGAATTCAGGCACGGCCCGCCCGTCTGCTGCTAGGTCCGGGAATGGCGCCAGGCGAGGTCGCCGCTATGCCCCAACATGAATTGAATGGTCCTTCGACCTTCGTTTGATTCCGACGGCCGGCATAGATCTCATGAGACCGGCCCACTATTACTACGAAAAAAGCCCTGCCCTGGCACCTTCGCTACTAGGAAAGTAAGCTACTTCTATTAGCGCCGGACCTTGAGTCGAATTGATCGTGTCATGTGCAACGTCCATCAATGATGGTTCATTAATGTTCATTGATTTAGACTCCTTCCCCCTTCTCAACTACGAAAAAGATCGAGAGGGGCCCGAAAGCCCCCAAACCAAGAACGGAAACGGAAGCCTTTCGACTCACTTCCCATTCTCTCTTAAATAAAGAAAGCTCGCCCTCGAGCCCTGGGCCGGTCGGCCGGGTCTTTCCCTGTTGTTCTGTTCCCGCCACGAGAAAGACGCGCGGAAGAGGTATGCCCAGCGCGCCGAGGATCCGTTGAGAGTTTGTCTCGGTAGGGAACTGTACGATCTTTTACCCTATTGTATTGAATTAAAAAAAAAAAAAAGGGTCAGTGCTACGGCCCCCTATTGTTTGATCCAATATTGACCGGAGCCCCGACTTCCATAGGTCCTTGGTTTGACCTCCCGTAGTGGTCCTTGCTTTTAAGAAAGCGGAGCGGGGCCAATTTCTCTGCTTAGTGTGCCCCCCTTTCTTCGAGTGCCCCGCCCGGTTCACTGGGCTGTTGGCCTACCAAGCACTTGCCCGCTGCCCCTGCCGCCCGCCAAGCGGGCTCCGCGCTCGTTATCCTGACTTTGCTCTCTGCTGGGGCCCTCCCATTGCTCTAGCCATAAGCTATGGCAGCTCCAGCTCGCAACCACAGGGGCCTGCCCTGCGAGGCCAGAGTGGGCTCAGCCGTCAGCCTCCATTCGAATTATGTTAGGGGTTCTTTCGCTTTTGCCAGATCTAGAGAGATACTACAAGTCCTCCGTCCCAGATTCCATCGCCGCGGCCATCTGGTTCACCGGTACTACCAAAAAGTCTCATGCTTACCTTACTCTTACTGATGGTTTGATTATCTTGGACCACAAAGACCCCAGTCGTGCTTCTGGTTTCCATTCCCATTATCATATTGATGATAAATCTCCTCGTGCTCCGCCATAAGAACTTGGAGTCCGTATCATGGTGAAGATAAGGTAAGGCTGTGATTCTTGCTCAAAAAAAAAAGACCGAACGCGTTCGAGTTATTGGCTCGTCCAACCCGGCAGCATTCATGAGTCGCTCGTTCAACTGTCCCTCGGAG
>JBBMJZ010054926.1:0-24427 GCA_037833815.1 Zingiber zerumbet
TATAAGAAAAAATCTAAACTAAAAAGGTAAAAGACTATATCTAAACCCTAAATTGAAAAGGTAAAAGACTAAATTACTTTCAAGGTTATAAACAAATAATTCTAATATATTATATAATCTAAATTATATAATTTAATACCTCCAACTGGTCGAGCCCTAACTGTCCCGACCGGCCATCGTAATTATCCTCCGTTCGACCCTTTGACACCTAAGTTAAGTGTTGACCCTTTTGACTTTAACTTCCACTTTAACAATTGACCTCATATCAGATGGATCTCCCTCTATAGCTACTTGGGACGGTCTAGTGGCTAGCGCATGAGGTGTTACCACCATGAGGCATGGGATTCGAATCTTGACAAAGTCAAGGTAAATATCTCCCTTAGTCTCTATTCCAAAAATTAGTAATCGTCTAAAATTTATCTCCTCCATATTAATTCAAAGAAATATATTTATTTTTTACCACCATTGTATCTAATTAATTTCATGTTAATTTGTAGTTGTTGATCTCTCTCGAACCGGATGATGTGGATGAGAAGTTTTTACCACCATTGTATCTAATTAATTTCATGTTAATTTGTAGTTGTTAATCTCTCTCGAACCGGATGATGTGGATGAGAATTATGAGTTTTTTTTTTCTGTGTTTTGGTTATACAAATAAAACTAAACTGATCGGCATGCACTGCTGTTTTTTACGAATCTGCCTGTGAATTTATGACTCGTACTAATATATTCTACCGCGTCAGAATTAATTGTTCCAGATCACTCTTCGGTCCGGTGGATCGAAGGTCTCCACCTTCATTTATTTCTTTACTACTGTTTAACATTCTGTAGTACGAATTCACTATTTTGGAGATCATGAAGTTCTATCTTCCTTCATCTGAAAGCACACAGTAGCGACTGTAACAACGCAATCAATGTATATATTCTACTTCAGTTCATATTCCACATCTTTATATATAGTTCTATCTTGTCAAACTTAATTTTCCACAAATTAGTCAATTATTGAAATTTTAGAAATGTCTAAATTACTTATCTTAGTTTCAAATTATTAAATTACGTATCCAATTACCCCTCCAAATCAAATAAATCAATTAATATAGTGTAGAATCGGTTAGGATAAGATTCATCAGAACAATAATATTTTGAATCAGTTATTACAATCAATTAAAATTTTACTATTTTTAATATAGTACATCTAATTAATATTTGAGATTATAAATATATAAGGAAGAGAATAAGATGAACATCTAGAACCTAGTTTCATATCATTTTGAGCTCTCTAAGTCCATCAACGATTTTGACAGAAATTGATTGATGGACATAAATAAACTTAAAATGACATAGAATCATGTCTTATATGTTTGTCTCATTATTCTGATTATATTCATACTCTCATATATCATTTGATATATTTAGTGAGAACATCAAAATTTTGTCATAGAAAACATTTTTATCATTTTTTCTAATTTTTTTAAATAGCAATTTATTAAAGTTACAATTCATTATCGCATAAACATTTCAAATATATTAATATACTGTATTTATATTTAAAAATAATATTACTAGACCTATAAAACTCGGGATTATATAGAATCAAATCTTATATGTTAATCTAGTTCTCTTAATTATATGTCATTTCTATACACAATAATGAATATAGCAATTTTTTAACACAAATATGTTAAAAAAAAAATTTATTCATGTTAAAAACTTAATTACTCGAAGTACAGTGTATTAAATTGATATTTGAGATTATGAATATATATAATTAAGAGGACTAAATGAGTCATATAACTTTGTTTAATATCATTCTAAGTTCTTTATAGCTAGGTCTATAAGTGATTTTAGTTGAAATTGATTGATGAACTTAATGAACTCGGGATGATATAAAACTAGGCATTATTTGGTCATTTAATTTTATTGATTATATTCTTACTTTTAAATATCAATTCAATTTATCATATTGAGAGCAACGATTTTTTTTATAATAGAAATTTTTTTAATATTATGTTAAAAATAATTGATGACTATATTGAGCGATCGATTAAAGTAAGTATTCATTATCACATAAACATTTTAAATCGATTGCAATACTACATCAATCAACTGATTTGACGAGGATAAAAATAAAGTTGAGTAGGTGATTTAATAATTTTAAAAATAATATATATGATTTGAATATTTTGGAATCTTTACCCCTTTTGCGGAAAAAAATGAATTGAGGGTGAAAATTAAAGTTCAAATTTTGCAGGCCGAGTTCATGGGCTTCTGTTAGATTTCAACCTTCACCAAAACGAAGTCCTTACTCTCATCTTCATCCTTTTTTTTTTTTTCATTCTCAACGTCAATATTCTGGCCGTCCTTTTCCCTTCACTGCGGGCTCGAAGGCAAGCAGGCAGGCACAGTGGCCCCTGCCCATTAATTCCATTCCAAATCACTAAGCAACGGACGCAACTGAGAAAAGGACTCGAAGGAACATGGGCATGGCCGATGAGATGATTCACTAGTAGTGCACATAATTGATCTCGCTCGTTGTCATCGCTCATAACATTAAAGTCATGGACACGTTAAGAGGAGTGATGATGGACGGCACGAGTGTCTTCTGTAGGAGCCTTTGTGTCGGCTAAAGTGGTGATGACCGCCAACTAGACCGATAAAAGAAGGAAGGATCATCAAGGCACATCTTCTCGTATGCATCTAATTATATCAATGGCCTATATTGTGGTAAAAGATGAATATATTTGTCCTCAGCGCCCCCGTCAATCTATCCCAAGGTCAACACGGAGGAGGTAAATCACAGGCGGCTTCTAATCTTTAGAATAGTGACTAGTACATAAGGGAGACATTTTATCTCGACTTTGTCGAAATTTGAATCTCATACCTCATTATGGCAACACCTCATGTGCTAACTACTAGACCGTCCCGAGAGGACTGTGGCCTATATAAATATATATAATCTATTTCATTAAAATTCCATCCGTCGATTCCATCTAAGATTTACCATCTTTGAATAAGTTTTCTAGAGTAAAATTCTAAATGAATCAAAACAAGGACACTTTCAAATAATTGAACAAACAAATTTATATTCAAATTTGACTAGTTTATAATCCTATTCAAGAGCTGGAAAACATTCATCATGAGAGCCACATCGAGATGAATGGTCCAGTCTATGCCCCTTTGTAATTATTAATTGACATATCACAATAGATCTGACTGGATGAGATTCTTGATAGTTAGCCTTTCGGTGGAATGATCAAATCAAAGCGCGACTCCTTTCCTCTTCGATCGGCGTGGCGTGCCAACAATGAAAATAAAAAAAAAAATAATTGTTGTATTCTTTAATCAATTTGGCTTGGCTTTACTTATTAAATTGAATAATAAAAGTTTGGGAATTGGAGTTGGAATTGAGTTCGATGAGTATGGTTTGTCGTGAGGCATGACCGGATGTACCTATCCGGCTCCATCGCGATCGCATGTGTCACATCGCATCCACGGAATTATTGAGGTGGCTGACTCATGTGATTAAGTTAAATAAGCTTTAACTGCTCAGATTAACAACTAAATTAAATAATTATTTTAATGGGTCGAGTCATTCTGAAGTCCGTGGCACGTCAGCTCAGAGCGGGCCCCAACTGAGCGGCGCGGGGGCCCCGGCTCAGCGACAGCGACAGCGTCAGCGTCGACTCATCTTCGCATGGTCGAGGGCCCACCTCCCACCGCCCAGAGCCGGCCCCTCCCCCCACACTCCCTCCTGCGGGACCCGCCCTCTTCGTCCTTTTACGGAGGATCCCTTGACGTATCCATTCCCGCACAGTGAACAAATTTACGGATCGATCCATGTCCAACTGTGATCGCGCAGATCGAGGCAATCTATACGACGGATGAAGAAAATTATGCGAACAGGTAGAAAGGTACGTGCATGCGCGATGGTGGTGGCAGCATGGATCGAGTAAACTAATTTACTGGACTCGTCCAGCCAATAGCAGGCACGTGCCTTGCTGCTGCCTGTCAAGATTCTCATCGCCCGTGAGGGTTTTCACCTCTATAAATACCCTCTCGCCCAGCGCCCATCCAATCATCTAGCTCCTGCGCTTCACTCTCCTTCTCCCCTTTCTCCTCCTCCTCCGCCTTAGTTTTTCACCACCTTCCATGGCTTCTGTAGAGGTCAGCTCACTGTGGTGTTCCGAATTTCATTTGAATTGTGGTTGTTAATTGCGCTAGGATCATGTTGCAGGTTGAATCAGCTCCGGCAGTGGAGGCTCCGATCGATGCCCCGCCTGCCACCGTGGAGGTGGAATCAGAGCCAGCGTCGGCGCCCGAGGAGGTAGTTGCCGAGGTCGAAGCTGCCGCGCCGGCGGCGGAGGTGGAAGAAAAAGAGGAAGCTCCGGCTGCTGCGGTTACAGAGGATGCACTGCCGGCAGCCGACGTAGCAGCAGCAGCTGAGCCCGAGGAGGAGAAGGCGGAAGAGGAGCCCGCTGCGGAGCCCGTGGCCGAACTGGCAGTGGCTGAGCCAGATGAAGAGGCGAAGCCGGAGGTCGAGCCTGAGGCCCCTGCTCCGGAAGCTGAAGAGGCCACCGAAGCTCCGACAGAGGAGGCGGCTGCTCCGGCCACAGTGTGATAGAGGAGAAAGAGGACCGTCGTGTGTGGTTGGTCAAATTCGTCAGCGATCATGTTTTGCATGCTTATGAGATATGGAGGTTTGATTATCAATAAGCGTGGAGTCATAATTAATAGCGGTTTGTCGTAATAATGTCTGTTATTCGTTGGGTCTGTTCTTGTGTGAGATTTAAATAATTGAGATTTTGTTTTTTAATCACCTGTTCGTGGTTTAAGAGTTAATGGTTTAGCATTTAATAAAACATGAGAAAGCAGAACATAAATTGCCATGTTAGACTAGAAGGGAAATTGATTTGAGATTAACGTAAATTAAACGCCTATGAATTTAGGGTCCTCGTTTAATGTATAAGAACATAATCATAGGGGTCCTCTAGATTTCATATGAATTATAATGATACCTCTAGAATTATTTATCTTAACGTCGTCTCTTTATAAACTTTAGTTATACTCGACTCAAATTCGATAAAATTGATAGAAGAAATTATTTAAATTTAATGTTTTTTAAAGATCTTATATCAAATTTCATACTCGACTCAAAAAAAAAAAACAGCATGGAAAGAAAAATTGTGGAGAAAAGAGAGTGTTGCTTGTCGAAAACGACAAAACACTGCTTGAATCACATACGACGAAAATGGTAGCATGAGAAATGGAATATTAAACAAGAATAAAAGTAATTGCAAAATCTTAATTCTTCAAGTTTACAGCAACCAATTACTGCTATACCTCAATACATTCTAGTTTGCTATTGTCCTGTGTCATATGAATACATATAAGTCATATCCAAATAAAATACAAAAACCAAATTGAGAAAAAAAAAATGAAAATGAAATGAGAACTCCATATCCGTCTCTGAACCATAATAACAGACAAGGAAATGGAGAGAAGAAAAATAAAACTAATAAATAATATACTGGGAATTGTACAACCTTCCTGACCAAGCACAGGATCCACTCTGATCCAGTTGTAACTTGAGCAAGGCTTTTGAGTGAAGTATACAACGTGAGCTTTGAAAGAATGAATTGGTACCATTGTGGACACCTCTTCGTAGTAAAGAGATGCTCCACCAGTCAGCGACCTCAATGGAGGCACTTGTTACTTAAACCGGCAGGCTGTGGATGACAAGTTGATTGTCTGGAAGCAAGTGAGACAACATGGATTAGCTTACCTGCTCCCCGATA
Source organism: Zingiber zerumbet (assembly GCA_037833815.1). NCBI lineage: Eukaryota > Viridiplantae > Streptophyta > Magnoliopsida > Zingiberales > Zingiberaceae > Zingiber > Zingiber zerumbet. The sequence goes on from JBBMJZ010054926.1 coordinate 5,796, forward strand.
AGATCTAGCCCAACGGCAAGGAAACTGATTCCTTGGAACAATAAGAAATAGAAATGAATCCCCTGTGCAGACAATAGGCTTCTCACAGAGGCAGTCAACAAAATAATAGCAAGAGCAAGCTCCTTCCGATATATACGATTCATCTTGGCTTTTTTTGCCTTATTGGTCAAGTCCAATTTATTTAACTCAGCGAGACCAGACTCCGAGGATGCTCTGTGAATATTACTTTCTAGACTTTGCTCAGGATCGTTCTTAGCATACACAACCAAATTGGCCTCGGATGACCTTCCCAATTTCTTAGTTACGATCCATTCATACGAACTTCCAAATTTGAAAAGTCCAGATATCATGGCATTAAATTTGGTGACGGACATTGTATTTTCAAAAAGAAGGTATGGAACTATAAATGGGAATGATCGTGGCGCTGGAAGTATGCTGATAACAGACATTATACCAGGGACATAACAGACAACCCAAGCAGACAAATGAGCTTCTGGAAGGAACATGGTCAATGGAAGGATGATACAGAACAGTGTAAATGAGTAAAATGGCAGGATCAGCTTCCTCAACAAGAAGAAAAGGAAAATCAAATTAGCCTTCTTAAAGAAACTAACCTGTTATATTAAGAGAAACATCAGTTCAAAATCCATATAAAGGTTTTTAATGAAAAATTTAGGGATAGATACAGGAAGCCTAACCTTCGCAAGAAGTATGTCAGAAAAGCACAAGCGAAAGAGCTGCATTGGACCTGAATGCCATCTGTGTTGCTGTTTCTTATAAGCCTCGTAGGATTCTGGCAGTTCACAGAGACACTGTAAAGATTTGAAGGAAATATATTGTCAAAATGTCAGTAGGACATGTACAGGGCAAACTACGAATTAAGAAAAAGGTAAACTTGCAAGGAACCTTGACATCATTGAGAAAAATAAATTTCCAACCACAAAGGTGAGCACGGACAGCAATATCCATGTCTTCGACAGTGGTTCTCTCCAGCCAACCACCAGATTCTTCCAGAGCTTTTATTCTCCATACTCCAGCAGTTCCATTGAAGCCAAAGAAATTGAGAAATATACCATTGACTTGTTGTTCAACCTCAAAATGGAAAGATAAATTTACGTTCTGTAGTCTTGTGAGCAGATTTTCATCCTTGTTAACAAAGGCCCATCTAGCTTGCACGAGTGCCACATCATCATTCCCCTACACAATATACAATCATCCAACATTAATGCTATATCATTTGTAGTCTTGTGTATGAAGTTATTCAACTGAGTTTGAGATACCAGATAAAATTTCTTCAGTCCGAAAATTATTCAAACACTTAAAGTAACTTACTTTTTGCAAGTGTGGACAAGAAAAATCAGATTTTCACAACATTAAGGAAAAGCAAGATGAATAATGTTCCTTTTAATAGCAGGAATCCAGGTTAAATAATGTATTTCACTTCTCAAAATTGATAATTGTACAGCTTAAGCAGTACCTTTTTTTGTTAGTGGAGATGAAGAACAGAAGAAGTACCTTAAAATGGGGGATTGTCTTTTTTAAGAAATCCGGTGCTGGCTGAAAATCTGCATCAAATATTGCGACAAATTCATAATCCTTCACATAATCACAACTCATAGCTGATTTTAAGTTCCCAGCTTTATAGCCTGTGCGAATAAGCCGATGCCGATAAATGATATACACTCCTTTCTGTTGCCATTTTTGCACTTCACTGTTTATAAGGTGCTGCACTTCCACATCATCAGAGTCATCTAATACTTGAACAAGCATTCTCTCCCTAGGCCAGTCCTGGGAACAGACTGCTGCAATTGATTGTTGGTAAACCTGTTTCAGGATCGAATTAAATCTAAAAGAATTAAAGTATCGCATTCTGGAATTGAAAGAAACATATATTTACTAAAAAATATAGTATAATTCTAACAGAGTAATCCTAGCAAAAGAATTGGACAATAAATAGAAACTCATGTTATTTTCAGAATTAGGTTTAATTGAGTAAATCATACAAGAACAAGAGAAAGAATTAAAGTCTAAAACCACTGTTTCCATAGAGTTCCTAATATCATTAAACTGAATATCACATTGGATATACCATAAAGTATAAAGTACTCTTGTCATATTATGACTAAACATACTTCAAAGGAGCATGTATCATAAACCTTGAGTAACAACATTCTAAGATTGCAAGAGCAAATAATACCTACTAAAAAAGGTCTCAGAAAGGACACGTGGTAAAGAGTAAATGTAACAGTGACGATTAGGAAATAACACGCCAGAAAAGAAGTCACAAAAAGGGAATATGGTAAAGAGTATGTTTGAATTTAGATGATATGCTTCTTGATTAGATGAATTTAAGTGAGTTATCGTATATTATTGGTTAAATAATTTTGTACAGGTTGAATCATGTGATAAGACATGATCTGACTGGTGTTACAAGGTTAGGTAGGTTATGGCATTTTGAAGTAATAAATTTGTGTTTAATAAAATTGGTCATGGTTCATATGACATGCAAGCCATTATGGTCAGCTGATCTGACACTAATTAAAAAAAAAGGACAGCCCGGTGCACGAAGCTCCCGCTATGCGGGGTCCCGGGGAAGGATCCATTGTACGCAGTCTTACCCTTCTTTTTGCAAGAGGTTGTTTTCAGGACACTAATTAAACAAAGCAAAATTTGCTACAATAAAAAATAAAACAAAACACAAGTTTGACTTACCTATTATCCAGATGCAGATAACACAACGAGTCAAATCAACCTCTATAGCTGATGCTAGGATGCTACTATTTAGGCGAATAAATGGACTAAAATCACATCAAGCATTTCTTTGTCCAGTACGTATGAAGTATGGATCTTCTTTATACATTTCTTTATCTAGTGCTGATTAAGCTATGTACCTAATTATAACTCAATCCTGCAAGCTTTTAAAGCCCTTAAAGAGGATTACTTGGAAAGTTTCAAGATAACCACACATATTATTGAATAGCATTGTGAGTATTAAATATCCACCTTTATACAGAGATTCATTAGGTTGTCTATGCCTTCAGTGCATCATATGCACAAGACAAGTACCACTGGTTTGTGCCATGCTTTCTATCTGTCCCCTTAATTTCATGAAGTATCTTTCTCGAATGTGCAAAAAGATAGTAACTTTCCATTCCGTTATGAGAAGCAAATAGTTGCAAGCTAAGATTATGATTGCAAAGACATCCTCGTGTATCATAGCTTTATAAAAGTTGTTGACAGTATACTAGCTACAACTGTTCTGTCAGCGTCATAATTTTCAATGTACACTAAACCATATGTTCACTATAACGTAGTCTAATAAATCTTTTCTTTTAGCCTAATTAGACAGAATGATCATAATTCCACAAGCTCCTTGACCTTTCGCCAATCCATGCTTTCTTATTAATTATCTCTTCATCAATATACCTTCTTATTTAATAATAAATTTTAGATAACTAACATTTTACAAAAAAATTATGTATATCCATCTTAACTATTCTATCAATTCTTTTTTTTTTATTACTAAAACTACATTGTATATACTCATTTTTTTCTACTTATCTTAAAATGCTTTGAATTTAATCTAATTACCTCTCATTGATTAACATAATAACTACAATAACACATACAACCAAATTGATAAAAAAAAAAACTAAAATACATGAAGGACAACCTAAAGCAAACGTTGCAAACGGCTCCATGAGCAAAAGCAACGGAAATAGGAAGAAGAAATGGCCAATTTGGTCCCATCTCCCCTTTCTCTCTATTCCTTCCCAACACCAAGTAATCAATCTTATACCTTTCTCACATCCTTCCACTCTCCACTCCTTCCCTTCCTTTTTCTCCCCATTTCTCATTGAAAGTAATCACAGCATAATGGATGGAGTTTCTTGCTCTTCTCTCCTCCTTCTAATACTGAATTCTATGTTTTATAACGTAGCTAAACCATCTAATTTCACTCCGCAAACATCTTGATCACAAATAATTAAGTAAATTTAAAATATTTTTTAGAAGGGAGAAGCAATTTAAATGCACTTTGCAGAAATAATTTCCCTAGCTCAATGGTTGGTTGAATTATTTTTCAGCAAAACAATAATATGAATGGTTCTCATCTTGCTAAAGGAAGACTAAGTTGAACTTATACCCAATACTCAGGATAGAATGTTCTTGACAACAAATTGCAGAAAGGAAATGAAATATCAATATACAATAAGAGCGTCAGGAGCGAGAGAAACTATATAAGCTTACCTCCCGTTCATTGCACATTGGGATCTGAAGCAAAACCTTTGGATACTCATCAACATCTATCGCATTGCCTCCATCCAATTCTCGCTGATTTCCATAATCGATCTGAGCGACAGGCTTCAAGCCTCGGAGTCTAATGTAGAAGCACCCGAGCGTCAATACTACCCGATCCACCGATTGAATAAGAAATAGCACAGTGCATATGTTAGCCAACGTTTGGACTGGAGGAGCGAGATACGTGACCCTGATCATGAGCCAGTTAGCATAAATGAACTCAAGAGCCTCGGCTGAGGCATAGGACGGGGGGCTGAAGTGCCAGCCCTTGAAATAAGCAGCGAGCTCAAGGACGAGAAGGAGGATTGCAACGACGAGGAAGGCGCGGATGAGGCGGTAAAGTCGGGAAGCGGGGGCGGTTCTGGAGTTGGATGTGTAGATCCGGCGGCCGGCGGTGCGGAGGAGGACAACGAGACGGGAGGGAAGGGAGGCGAGGAGGGAGGCAGAGCTGTGGAGGCGGAGGAGGAGGAGCCATGACAACTGGCGCGGGCTGCGACCTCGGGACTTGCCGGCGGCGGCGGGAGTGGTAGGCGTACCTACCTCGATGGCGACGGAGTCTGAGGCGTCATCCCCCGCCGTCGAAGGCTGAAGGGTAGAGGGGGAGAGAAGGCCCTGAGCCTTGAGCCGCTCCTTGTTCCACCATTCTTGAAACTCGTAGTTGGGAGGCCGAGGAGGCATCGAAGCGACGAGATCTCTCCCGCTCGCTCTCTCTCTCTTCCCCTCTGCTTTCGCTGTCTTCCTCGATCTAATTGGGGGCGACAGCGGAGAGGGCCAAAACTGGAAATCAAAATTCAATTTTATTTCACGAGAGGACAGCCGAATTTAGAGGGTGTCAAAACTCAGTGCAATCCTCATTTCACCTTCCGTCGACCATCAAGCTACCTAAGTGGGCCCTGCAAATATGGCCCACGGGTTTCTCGATTTCTATTCGTCCGTTTTTGCTGTTGGTTATTATAATGGATGCGGAATCCGATTCACGGGATGAGTAAGGGTGACGTGGCGGAGTAGGACAGAAGAAAGCACAGCACCCAAAATGGTGGTCCCGATCACCGACGGTGGCTGGCAGCGTGCTGTTCCGCAAGGTAATTCTCCAAAACCATAATTAACTAATCCTGTGTGATGATCAATTAAATAAAAACAATATGATTTCACTATAACAAAAAAGAAGAAGAAGTACAAGAATATAATTTCACTATGGATCATCATATATTATTCATAAATCATTTTAATTTATTACTTTTAAAGGATAAATGGAAACATTACATTTATTATAGTACCTGAGTCGATTTTGAATTCGGATCGGACACACCCGGTTTGAGTTTGTGATTAGCTAAACCACAAAGGTCCACGCTGATCCCTAACATTGCCGCGCGGGGCCTCCAACAGAGCTGGCCTGATCCATGATGGGATGGTCCCAACTCGGATCAGTTATTTTGATAGGGCGGGGTGAACTGATTATCATCTTACTAGTTTGAAAATTTTGAATCTAATCGAATCTAAGACCAATTGTAGATTAGGTCGGTCAACTCATGAGTTTATAAAAAATTAAAAAAATAAAAATGTTTGAATTTGAGTTATGGATTTGATGGGTTGGAAAGAGAGGATACTGCATGATCTAAGACTGTTCCGCGGATCATCTTACGCTCAACGTTTGAACAGCGTTCACGCCCGGGTACAAAAATGTGTCGTTGCAATGTTATTATCAGTTTGACCTCCTCGAATTCAAATCCGCCCACTCTCATCTCCCTCTTCCCACAACGTCTCTTTCTCCTGTCGCTAGGGTTCGGTTTCGCCGTCGTCTCCATCGTCATGAAGGCCTTCGGGAGCCCAAGGACCGGTAGAGTTTCGCCCTCTGAAGCCCTTACTCCTTCGTCGCAGAAGCAGCGGCCTCCTCGAATCCCCAAGGAGAACGTCGACCCTTGCCCCGCGCCGTCGGATCGGTCTCCGTTTAGGTCCCCCGCCAACTCCGGAAAGCCACTCTCAGCCAAGAACCGTAGCCTGCTCCCCCCTCGCCCTCCGATTTCCTCCAAACCCGGCGCCAACCCTCTCAAGAGGAAGCTCAGCTCGGAGACCCCAGCTGACAATGGGGTTTTCCCTTCGTCAGCCTCGGATTCTGGCGTCCAGGTATTGTTGGGAAACTTGGTGAGGGAGGAGTCTTAATCAATTTCTGTCGTGAGTTATTTGTTGCATTTCTTAGGTGATAGTGAGGATGCGACCTCCAGACAAGGTGGAAGAGGAAGCCGATCTGATTGTGGAAAAGGTCTCTGAAAATTCTGTCGCTGTCTTTGATCACACCTTCACCTTCGATTCAGTAGTTGACATCAGATCCACGCAGGTAGTGATTAATTGAAGTCACAAATATTTCCCTTCTAATTTTTAGAACTCAGCTTTCACATCAGATCCACGTCTTGTTGTAATTAACATCAGGAAGATATGTTTCAACTTGTTGGGCTTCCATTGGTCGAGACCTGCTTGGCTGGGTTCAACAGCTCAATATTTGCGTACGGGCAGGTGGACGGTGCTTCAGTGTTTGAATTCCAGTAAAAATTCTTTTATACTGAAAAAACACATAATTAGTAGCTTCGTTAATTTTTTTTATCCAGACTGGAAGTGGCAAGACATATACTATGTGGGGGCCTCCCAGTGCATTGTCAGACTATGCTTCATCTAGCATTGATAAAGGTTTGACACCCCGTGTCTTCGAGAGGCTGTTTTCTCGCATTGATGAAGTGCGTACCTCTAAACATTCTGCATTATGGTAGTTTTTCCATAGCTTCATGCTTAAAGCTGTTTTTGGTGTAGGAACGATCAAAGCACTCTGATAAACAGCTGAATTACCAGTGTCGTTGCTCATTTTTGGAGGCAAGTCTACCATGTTGCTTGATATTTTACTTTTCCATTTACTTGCTAATATAAGTCCCTCCTAGATTTGGTGCATTGCTAGTTGATCATATAGTTATTGAACTTACAGATCTACAATGAGCAAATCACAGATCTTTTGGAGCCAACTCGAAGGAATCTTCAGGTAACAAATCATCATGTTCTTCTGTTGCTTCTTTATTAATCTATAAAATGCTCTTCTCCTTTATTTTAATTCGAAACTTTCAGATTAGGGAAGATGTTAAAACTGGTGTTTATGTTGATTTCTTGACGGAAGAGTATGTATCTACTATAAATGATGTAAATCAGCTATTGATGAAGGTGAAATTTACATAATGTTTCACATGCTTCTTTGCAAAATCATTTTTTCCTCCCTTTATGCACTCTCTGATTAATTATTCACATGCAGGGGCTTGCAAACAGGAGGATAGGTGCAACACGTATAAATATGGAAAGCTCCCGATCACATTGTGTTTTTACTTGCATCATCGAGTCCCATTCAAAGGTAATGCCTTTTTTCTTTCTGATATTGTTCAAATTCGCTTCTATGTTTTAAATTTTCATAAACTAATGGTTGGAATAGTATGTCATGTCTTGTAAGTAAAGGTTTAGATGTATATTTCAGCATGGATTGATGCAAACTGTTTTTTTTAGTGCTGGTGAAATGTTGAGAACTGCTGATATTTTTTTTCTTGATTATGCCCAATGTATATAATTTTTGTTAATTTGCTATCAGCCGTTCTGGCAATTTAATATTAATTTAATTTGATTAATATCATAGTATCAACATTTCTTGTATGAAAGTTGCAAGTGAACTCAAAACTGTTTGCATTTGTTTTGCCTGATGAAAATGGTAGCTGTGTTCCTAGATTTTTTTTCTTTATATATATATATATCAAATCTCATGCTTTTCTGTGAACCTATTGTCAGTGACTAAATTTCATTGCCTTTCTGTAGTATTAATATATGTTTTACTGACTAGATTGAGAGAAAATAATTGCCTCCATTTTGATGCGATACTTTTCCTACTACAATCTAATTGCTTAATGTTTCAATAAATTGATATTTGTCACTGGAGTCTAATAGCTTAGTAATTACTTTGTAGAGCACTGTGGATGGTTTAATCAGCATAAAGACTAGCAGAATAAACCTTGTCGATTTGGCTGGGTCTGAAAGGCAAAAGCAAACTCGGGCAGCAGGAGAACAATTAAAGGAGGCTAGCAACATTAATCGCTCCCTATCGCAACTTGGGTAAGAGTTGTTTTGGTATGAGTGCCAATGTCATCATGATCATGCACATATATGTTGCATGTATTTAGAACTTGTGAGTGTCGTTATCTAGACTATGATTCATTTAATTAAGATACTTGGGTGAAACAAAAATTCATGATATTATGGTCTGATCAAGATCTACCATTCTAAGGGATTCAATTGTTGTTAGCTGAGATGAACACAGAAAAGTTGGTGGCGTAGAGAGAAATGTTTGGAGTTGTCTTAGATGTGAAACTGCTTGGTATTTACAAATGCTTAATAGGCCTCACTTAGCGAGTGACAATAAAAGGGTAGAGTTTCTACCTTCTCTTGTTCCTCTTTACCACTTTGGACATGTATTCTTTTGAAATGCCCCTTCAAACTCAACATCATTAGGACTAACTGTGATACCAAGTTAAAGAGTTGAGGGATTCCAATCCAATCCAAAATTTTAATGCACTTAGGCAGGGACCTTTTGATATTTCAACACACTTAAGAAGCCTCAATTAGCAATTTGAGAATAAAGTGGCAGAGTCTCTACCTGTCATCCACTTGTCTTTGCTTTGCTCGACCAATCTTCTCTTATTAGTCAGTTAATTAAAAAAAATCACAATAAAAACTTTTTCAGTAGACATTGATTTGTGATCTACCTGTAACTTATTAGATTTTGAGTCTCTTGGGTTTGATTGGTTGTCGCTTTAGGGTTGTCCTGAATCATGAAGAAGTCTACCAGCATCCTTTCACATTCATAGCATAAATTGTCATGACCAACTGGTTTTTTTAATCATGCACTTATACTATCTCGTTTAAAAGCAAACTGATCTTGATCACATTGCTTACAGATATCCCGGTGAATTTTATTTTGTTTTATATGTGACCAACCTTTTTATCTTTAGCATGTTAAATCTTTGTGATTATTATATGCTACACATGTCGTTATTCTAAATTCTTTCATAGAAGAAATTATCATACGAGAATTTCTGACAGTTGCATGGTTTCATATATCATTGTCGTGCTTTTTGACTTAAGTTTTTATTTTATGGTGTTCATTTGTGTCTCACAGGAATTTGATTAATATTCTTGCTGAAGTCTCGAAGTCATGGAAACAAAGGCACATCCCATACCGTGATTCAAAACTAACCTTTCTGTTGCAGGAATCTCTTGGTGGAAATGCAAAGCTAGCCATGATATGTGCTATTTCACCATTAAGAAGGTAAAATTAAAGGTGTCAAATCTATACATCCTGAGTTCATTGACTGACTCTTGATTTATGCAGCTGTAAGAATGAAACTTTAAGCACATTGAGGTTTGCCCAGCGTGCAAAATCAATAAAGAATAAAGCAGTTGTTAATGAAGTAATGCAGGACGATGTTAATGTTCTCCGTGAGCAGATACGTCTATTAAAGGTTGTATTAAATTATTCTTTTGAGTACTTGTATCTTGTTAGTAATTCTGTTGTTGCAGACTAGTGCTCAATGCATGATATTTTTAATAGGATGAACTCCTACGAATGAAATCAAATGGATCATCAGACAACAATGGGGGTTATTCCACAGCATGGAATGCTCGCAGAAGTTTGCATATACTTAAAATGAGCCTTGTTCGCCCAAAACCATTACCTGTTGTCAAAGATGACAGTGATGAAGAAATGGAAATTGATGAGAATGATGTTGAGATGCTTGATGCTCCACTGTCTGCTTCTGCACCGCTAACCATATCAAAGGTAAGGTCCTTTATGCACCATATGATTTGCTTCTTTGTGGAGTCTGGTATTTGATTGTTCAAATTTTTCTATCCAGGAAACCAAATTAAGGGAAATAGAATTGGTCCAAGTCTCTGCAAAATCTGATGAAAAAACTACCTATGCTTCCAATACTGATGATCTAAACAATCAACAGGATGACAACTGTGTAATATTAATGAATGATCAAAGGGTTCAAACTTTTCCAAGTGATAAATTGCCTACTGAAATAATCCATTCCACAGACATTGGACAAGTTATAGTGGAAAACCAATCTAAAAATTCTCTCTCTCTCAGTTCCACACTATCACCATCTAGTCTTAGCACAGTGCCTTGCAAAATTACCCCAGTCCCTCAGGTACCTCCTTTGAGTGCTTTAGCTGTCACTGATGCTTGTAGCAGGAAGAGTCTTAGAACGTCATTGTCAATATCAGCATCTCCAAAGAATACATTGGGAAATTCTAAATCAACAGGAATTACAAATGCATTATCAACAGCAACGTTGTCTGCTTCAAGTTCTTCCAACTGTCAGACAAAGAATTCTCCTAAACCAACTGAGTACTTGGCTGCAAGCCTCCAATGTGGTCTTCAAATGATTGATAAGTGGCAACACAAATCAGTCCAGAGAGACTCTTCTTTCACTGTCGGGCCTACAGATGACAGGCAAATTATTCAAATAAACAAGGTTGACATTGGAACACAGACGCCACTACAAGATTCACAAGAACTGGAACTATCTATTATGTGTAATTACTGTCAGAAAGTTTCAGGAGTTGAAAGTGTGAATGTGAACAGGAGCAGGGATATGCAGCTGGTGCTTGCTGATGGATTAACAGCAAATGATAAGCATAATAGTCATGTTCCAAAAGTAGGTTTCAGTTCAAATGCTGTTAAATCTTTTGTTGCCTTGGATCTAAAATATTGTGCAATTAGGTTTTTTCCCCATATTTTGTCAAATGTATTAAAGACCTTCTTAATGATTATATAGGCTGTGGAACAAGTCTTGGCGGGATCCATCAGGCGGGAAATGGCACTTGAAGATCTCACTACTGAGCAAGCTGCTGAAATAGCACAGCTGAAACTATTGGTGTTTGTCTTTTTTCATTTATTAAATTTCATTCGATTCAAGTGTTTGATATGGTATCATCAATGCCGACTTTGCAGGCCCAACAGTACAAATATGAACGAGATTGCAATGCAATGATTGTTCAAACTCGTGAGGATAAAATTGCTCGTCTAGAGAGTCTGATGGATGGCATTCTTCCAACAGAAGAGTTTATGCAGGGAGAGTTCATTGCACTTGAGAACGAACATAAGGTCTTACTGATCCATGTCTCCATAGCTAATTTCCTGTCTTTGCAGTTGCCTTACCAGTTTCTTTTCCGTTATAAAGTTTTTAACAATTAAGTTTCAATTCTTGATTGCTCTGCAGCTTCTGAAAGAGAAATATGAGAATCATCCAGAAATTTTACAGTTAAATATCAAATTGAAAAAGGTCCAAGATGAACTTGATGGTTATAGAAACTTTTTTGAAATGAGTGAAAGGGATGTTCTCATGGAAGAGATTCAGGACTTAAGAAGTCAATTGCTGTATTACATAGACCCCACTTGTTCTGAATCAACACAAAAACAAAGTTCTTTGCTTCGGCTAACTCATCAGGGAAGAACTATAGTTCCTCTCAGCACATTCTCAGAGTTTGGTGAAAGTGATATTGATAATAAGGAGAGTAAGTATTCTCTTGTTGAAGATCTTAGGTTTGAACTTGAAGGGAGTCGCCGTTTGGCTAAAAAACTGAAACAAGAACTTGATTCTGAGAAAAAATGCACTGAAGAGCTTAAAGACGCACTGCAAACAGCGATGCAGAGTCATACTCGAATACTAGAGCAGTATGCAGATCTTCAGGAGAAGCACACTACCCTGCTTTCATGGAATCGGGAAATCAATGATGGCATTGACGATGTTATGGAAGCAGCAACTGAAGCTGGGATTAGGGGAGCAGAATTAAAATTTATTAGCTCTCTTGCATCTGAAATTTCAGTCTTGAAAGCAGAAAGGGAAAGGGTAAAACAAAAATGGCAAGACAAAAACAGAGCCCTTGAATCCCAACTCGCTGACACTGCTGATGCGCTAGAGGCTGCTGGAGAAGTACTTGTACGGCTAAAAGAGGCAGAGGAAGCTGCTGCAGTTGCAGAGGTATTGCCCTTCTTTTTTTCTGTTAAATGCATTTGCATATAGGGAATTCATATTTTCTGCAGCTTATTGCCATCATCAAACCGTGCTTCTGCAGCTTCTTTTTATACATATTTTCATGCACAACATAACCTGCGTGTGACTTTCTCACATAAGAAAAAGCGTCAGATGGAACACCAACCAAATTGTGTTTTCTCCTGTTGAAAAAAGCCAAAAAATGTGTTTTTTAGCTTTCAAGTCCATTTAATTCCGATAAATCTTTTTTACCAAGTAAATTGCATATAGGGTCAAATATCTTCCAGTAGATTATTGTTTTCAGTTTTCCTGCATCTCAATGTCACGTTACCTTATGATTGACTGTTTAGTTTCATGTAGGTTCACTGTGAAAAGTAACGGGTGTTTTGTTTTCACCTTTTCTATGCTTATATTTCTTGTTTGATGGGACATCTTGCAGAGAAGAGCACTGTTGGCAGAGAAAGAGACTGACAAGATGAACCAAGAGATAGAGCGGTTGAAGAAGAATCTTGATATAATAACTCCTCCAGTGAATTGCACAACTGAGGAGTCAAATTTTGATCCTACTGAAACTGGTGGTTCCAAAGAGGCCGACTCTGATTATACTGAATCTGATGGCTCTGAAAAGGCCAAATTTGATGCAGGAAAGGGCACTCACCCATTGGCGCAGGAGTTTGAACCTTTCTGCAAGAGAGGAGACACTGAATTATCCATAGACACGGACCCTACCTCATGGTTCTCCGATTACGATCGCTGCAATATGTAAGAATTCTAAGGACATGAATACATTTGTATCGTGAAAACATGTTGTATACCACCAGAAATGTTGGGAGTGCAAGAGCGATATCTCCGGTGTTCCTCAATGTTCTTGTTCTCACCTATTGCGAGCACCACTGTAGTCTGAAGGCATTCCAATTTCTGAGCATCATTTATTCCTTTACTGTCGATAATTGTCAAGTAATTCAATCTCTATTAGTGATTTACTTGCAATTAGTATATTTTCGTAATGATCTTAGTAATATTTGTGCTTGCAGTCGACAATAGTTTCTGGACCTGGTGATGTTGCTGAGAAGCATTGAAGCATGAAAAATCAGCATTGTTTACTTCAATTGCGGAGAACTAAGGTTGGTTGCATCATTTGACTTATTGTTTTCTAATGATGCGATTCTGAATTGAGATAATATGCTTATAAAGATTAAAAACATAGTCCTAATATATTTTGTAAGTTATCAACAAGGCAGTTAGGCGATTGCAAGACGTACAAGTTGGACAATTGGTTTAAGCACATATCATTCATTAAATTTAGCTAGATTTAATTAAAATAATTGAGAATGAAGATTTAGAAAAAGTATTGATATAAAAGTGAACTTTATCATTAAAACTAATAAATTTGTAATAAATAGCATCTTCACTAATCTGAAATGGCCCTTCATACTGTCATTAATATTCTTTAATGGAAGATCTTACAAATATAATTATAATAATTTTAATTTTTAGAAATAATATTAATTAAATTTAAATAATGTCGACAAGTTAGTAAAATCAACGCAGCAGATACTCCGTGAGTTTTATATTATTTTAACAAATAAAGTAGAGTCGCTATTTTGATTTTTGAAAAAAAAAAAAACAAATGAGACGAGGAGTGCAAACAACTACGCAATCACCGCCGTGGTGCGCGCCCATGCTCCACTCGTTAGTTTTATCCTTCGCAATCTCTCTCGCCTCTCTCAATCAATCGAGCGTGAACACCGGCAAACCCCTCGCCGAGAGATGGACGGCGGCGCTTCCGGTGCCGGAGGCGGGCCGGCTCCTTTTCTGCTGAAGACGTATGAAATGGTCGACGACGCCTCCACAAACGGCATCGTCTCCTGGAGCTCCACCAATGCGAGCTTCGTGGTGTGGAATCACACGGAGTTCGCCGCCCGCCTGCTCCCGACTTACTTCAAGCACAACAACTTCTCTAGCTTCATCCGACAGCTCAATACCTATGTATGAATAGTAAACCTTCGCCCTAATTTCTCCCCCTGTTAATTCTACGCATGATGCGTGGATCGAGCCTCCGATTCCTCTGCATCTTGATTTGTAGGGCTTCAGGAAGATCGACCCGGAGCGGTGGGAGTTCTCGAACGCCGACTTCGTCAAGGGGCAAAAGCACCTCTTGAAGAACATCCACCGGCGCAAGCCCATCCACAGCCATAGCCATCCATCGGGAGGTGTTTTTCCTGACGCGGAGAGGACGGCGCTGGAAGATGAGGTCGAGCAGCTTAGCAGGGAGAAGTCGAGCCTCGAGTCTAGTTTATTCAAAGTCAAGGAGCAACAATCCGGGACGGAGATCCAGATTGAGGATCTGGAACGCAGGGTGATGAACATGGAACAGAGGCAGCTCAAAATGGTTGCTTTCCTGCAACGTGCCATGAAAAACCCTCAGCTCATGGAAAGTCTAACGAAGATGGCCTCAGCCACATCAATAGATGTCTCAGCCATTAACAGGAAGCGGAGATTGCCGTCAGATGGGGATTACTGCCGAGATTGTTCCGACAACAGCTTCCGCGATGATACTGGGTTCGTGCTCGATCAAGATTTCTGTGAGAAGCTAAAATTAGGTCTGTGCTCAGCTGTTCCGGCCGATTCTGATGTGGCGATCCTCAATACGCAGCACTTTGATCTTCACCATGGCACAGTGCAGGCAATTAGACAAATTGACTCTGACCATGAGCTGCCGGAGCGCCCCCCTCAGGTGTCTGAGACACTGCAACTCTGTGATGCCGGGGCTCCTGTTTCTCCATCAAAGAATTATTTGTTTGCTAGAGCTGTTGACGAATACGATGTGCTTCTTCCATGCCGTTTGAGTCTAACGCTTTCAATGGAAATCGACGCTGACGATCTCACATCTTCTACTCAAAGACATAATGATCTTAATACGCCAGTCGCAAGCATGAGAAGCATGACGGCTGATTCTGAAGCTGTGCCCTGTGAAGCAAACGATGCATCCTCGGCCCCTTCAGGTGGAACAAACGATGTATTCTGGCAACAATTCTTAACTGAAAGGCCAGGTTCGAATCCCATTATGGATGGGCAAAATGAGGAGAGGATGCCAGGATTAAGCAGAAAAGATGAGGAGCAACTGTAACTTCGACTAAGCATCTTTTGTTTGGCATCATGTTCTTACAGGTAAGACTTTTTGATCCACCTGTTCTTCTTGCTTCTGAATTATATGGTTTGGTACTCAATCAATCAATCATGGTAAGGCTGGACCATGAATTCTCGCTTGAATGTGTGCATGTTGATCCCTGACGCCGTCCATTATGAAATGAGTAGCTGGAAGCCAAAAAGTTTCTGTCTTCCAAATTCACCACTGCGATTCCTTCTTCCCGAATTGAGCTCTTTGGGGCTGGGCTGGCTGACCCACCGCAAAACCAAACAACACACGACAACTCACTGCATTAAAGGCTTGTACTACTCACAAATGAAGCACACAGATCTCATCCAGCAGAGAATGGCAAACAAGACTCGCCTCCTCTTGACCTCCTTCCTCCTCCTCCTCCTCCTCCTGGGGAAGAAGAGCACCGCAAGTGAACTGAGCTCAGAGGAGAGCAGGAGGCTGCTGTGGGCAGTGACAGGGAAGAAGTACATAAGCTATGAGGCCCTGAGACGGGATGTGGTGCCCTGCACCAAGCCTGGAGTGCCTTACTACAACTGCCACACCCTCCCAAGTGCTGCAAACCACTACAGGAGGGGATGCCAGATAATCAGTGGCTGCAGGAGCGACAGCCCTTAGCAAGCCAGTCTACAAGTAAGAAAGACAGGCTTTAAACCTCTTTTTTTAAGACAAAATTGTTTCAGGTTATTGTTGATGATCGGTATACAAAATAAATGGAAGTGGCAGTGTGGATTGAGTAATGCCTTTTCTTTTTCTTTTTGATTTCAGAATTTTCATTTCTTGAAAAAAAAAAAAACACTCAATCATCTTATTGAAACTAGTTCATAAGAGCATCCATATCAATTATCCTATTTAAAAATTTTACTTTAAATTTTAGATAGAATAGTTAAAATATTTTTATATTGATTACCCTATCCATTCCTTAAATTTAGATTTGATGAATAGTGATTCTCTAAATTTAGAAAATCAAACCTCTATTCTAAAAATAAAATAATAATTCTTTTTAATATCTCTCCTTCTATTTAATCTTTTCAATCTTTCTTTCACTCATTCCATAAATATAATAATAATAATAAATAATAATAATAATAAATAATAATAATAATAATAATAAATTAAAGATAATGAAAATTTTAGGATAGTTGATGTAGTGTATAGTGAAAAGTGGTTGTCTAAATTTAATAAAATAAATTATTTATTTTAAATTTTAAATATAGTAATAAGAAAATAGATATAGATGACAAAGGACTTCGATTATTGTCATTGATCTCTGCAATTTACAGTTGTATCTAAAATTAAAATAAGAAAATCCCCAACACGGGGCAGCGGATTTATCAAATATTATGCGAAAGTTGCTGAGCCAAAATCGTTTAATATATTTGGTCTGATCTAAGCACACTTAAGACTAAAAGCAATGTTTAAATATTAATGGGTCTATTTCTTAAGTCATTGTAAATTAATTTTAAGTCAATGTAATTTAGCAAATAAATAGATTGTTTTAGTGTTAAATATTTGTTTCTTTTTATCACATAAGAATAAAAGGAGAAAAAAAACTAAATTTAAATTAAAAAAACATAATATGATTGATACGGCAATAAAGATGGATCTCAAAAATGGATCAAAATGGAGAAGACCGATTGAGGTGGCGGTCAAAGTTAAGAAGAAGGCAAAGATATTAACAATATTAGTGATGCGTCAGTAGGGTCGGTCCGGCGCGAGTGCCAGCCCAGGCCTTCTATCTGGATAGGCCTCCTATATCACTCAGGTATCGAGTAGTATGACTGACTGTCTCAACAGAGCAGGGAGGATGGTCGATTAGCCATCATTCCCAACGAGCAAATAAGGTTTCACCCAGCCTACCGCCTATCCGATTGGATTTAAGGGTCGATCGGACATATGACTTCACGATAAAATAAAGGGTCGAGTGAAGAACGAATAGCTAACTACATTCCGTAAGGTCGAGCTGGCGATCCACCGGTCGAGTGGCTGTCAATCAGCTCAACGTGGGCCTCATAGGCCTAATAAGTTTACAACTCACTTAGCTAAAAATAAATGTATTCAAAGAAAGATAAAAGTATATCTAATTATTTAAATGAAAGATGGAGAGAACAACCCTTATAATAAGGATTAAAATTGAGAAAATAAGAACCATGAAATAGGATATATAACAATAGAAAACAATCATGCTCATATGCTCAATTCATCATCATCAATGAAGCAAAAAAAAAAGCAAATAAATAAAAAATATATGTATATCAATATATAGATGGGAGCCTTTTTAGGCACAGAGCAAGAAAAAATAAATTATATTTGTCATCACCTAATCCAAAATAATTAAAAATGATAGAATGGAGACAAACGGAAAAATCAAATAATTTAAGATTGTAAATAAATTTAAATAAAAGTTAAACTTAATATCCTTCAAGGAAGTGAAATGGTAAAAATATCTAACTCGTTATTGCTAAAAAATAATAAAATCTTCTATTTTGACAACATTTGAATTTAATCAAGCAATGAGCATAATAACACCAACCGGATCAGTGTGTTAGTGTTAGGTGTAGTTTCTCTTCTTCAATCTCAACGAGAAATAGAAGCACAGAGAGGGAGAGTTGGTAAATTTAATTTATTAAAAAAAGAGTCCCTTTATGTATCTATCCATTGAAATTCAAATGAGATCTTTGTAAAATCCAAAGCTTTAATTAGAGATTGAGATCATCTAAATATTTAATCCCATATGCCCTATTCTTTTCTATTTCTTTTAAAAAATAGACATAAAAATATATTTAATATATTAAAATAATGATCCGAATTTAAAAAAAATGAGATGGTGCAATCTTTGATCACATGGTTCTATTCTTTTTCATTCTATTTAAAAGAATACATAAAAATATATTTAATATATTAAAAATTAAAAATAATGGATCCCTATTTAATACATTCTTTTGCTTAGAATGTTGTATTTTAGGCTGATCAAATGCTGCTTTTATAGGCTATTCCGGGTGTTGGACCCCGTGATAATTTTGATATGATCAACCAAGTTTAGGTTAGGTCCTGTTTGTCTGATCCCTGTGTCTAAGTGTGCAGGAGCTTAGGAG
>JBBMJZ010055366.1:0-24405 GCA_037833815.1 Zingiber zerumbet
CGTCGCCGGGAAACCCCGCCCGACATGACTTTGTTGCAGGTACAGGAGTGCGCGAGAAACCAGCAGAGAGAGAGAGGAAGTCACGTCCACAGTGTCCGTCGACTCAGCGCTCGGACATGATCACTAGTAAATACATGCCCCCTAGAAATGTATGATACATTAAAAGCTGAAAATGAAAAATTAAATAACCAAATTGAAAAATCAAGAAACTTTGCATATGATAATCAAAATACCTGAAAAAAAGTATAGAAACCTAAATTGGTATCTTAAATATCATAAGGACCAAATTAGAAGAATATCATAAATCTGGTAGGAAAGAATCTATTTTGGGTTCCAAAATCATATTTAAATTAAAATTATCTTTTTGTGCATGATTTGTTTTAAATTATACTGGGGCTTTTAAAAAAAAAAATTAAATATTTAATTTTTTTAAGATGCTTTGTCTAGAAGTGGTTGTTGTTTCAATAACCAAGAATGTCTAATGTCTTGCCACAACCTGGAACTTAATTACTGAAATAAATATTTAACTGTTATAAAACTATCTAATGCTTTCAAATAAATTATGTTGCAAAATTTCTCATTGAAATTAATCTGATCTATTTTTCAGAGAAAGAATAGTTGAATTTAATTTTTTTTTAAAATTCGATTTTTCAAAATTTACATTTTCCTAATTTTTTTTGATAATTGTCAATTTATACTTGTTTCCCTTAGATTTTATTTTAAGACTTATTTCCAAGTCATTTTAAAGTACCCATTTTTAACGTGATCAAAGGGAGAGTATTAGAGGTAAAGTCTAGGGGAAGGTAGATTTTTTTTTACATATATTTTTAAAAAAATACAAAATTCATTACTATTTTTGTTTGGTTTATCCTAAATTAACTTGGGGTTACTCATATAAAAAGAAGGAGAT
This sequence comes from Zingiber zerumbet, assembly GCA_037833815.1. Lineage (NCBI taxonomy): Eukaryota > Viridiplantae > Streptophyta > Magnoliopsida > Zingiberales > Zingiberaceae > Zingiber > Zingiber zerumbet. The sequence goes on from JBBMJZ010055366.1 coordinate 911, forward strand.
TGTAAATACCCTGTGGAAGTTTTGATGAGATTAAACTAAGTCAAGTTAGCTCCTGTTGTGTTTTGATGTTCTGTGTCTAAGTGTGCAAGAACTTAGGAGCACAGGAGGTCGAGTGAAAGACACAGCTAGCGAGAAGGACGAGTCGGGAGAGAGTCAATGGACTCGATGTATCCAAGAGATGATGTGCTGCGGAAGAGTACGCTGGCGGACGAGAAGAAGGCACGCGACGTTTCAAAGAGACGAGAAGTCAGAGCGGAAGATTGCTCAAGAAAGTCGAAAGATGGGTTCCGGTAAGCCTTATTTCAAATGGTCGAAATCACCCAAGCGAGCTGAACTGGAGCAGAAGACCTTGACCAAAAAGTCAACAGGATGCTGACTTTTTGGTTTCGAGTGCCCGGACCTGGTCCAGGCGCTCAGAACCCCTCTAGATGCCCAAAGTTGAAAACTTAGCCAAACACAATGTGGCACGAGCCGTCGCGACAGGGATAAAATTTTATCCTCCTCTGGACGCTGGGAATCCTTCTAGGTGCCCTAAGTAGGTTATAAATATATCCATGATCTCAGTAGTCTAGAATCACCTTTATATAAGTTTCTTTTAGTGTTCTACTACTTTGTGTGTTTCCAACATTTGTAAGAGACTTTTCCTCCTACGAGGAAAGGAGAATTTGAGTAATGCTTTAGAGTCTTGGATTAACAACCTTCCCGATTGTAACTAAGTAAAAAATTAGTAGTCTTTTGCTTTTTTAGTTTATCAATTTTTTTTATACAAGTGTCTTATTATTTCAAAAGATCAAAAAAGATTCTATTTTCGTTTTAAAGGGTAATTAACCTCCTCTTGTCGGCCGCGCGGGTTCTAACACTAAGTCCCGAAGGTCCGACCGACTCTATTGACTGTATACTGAGAGAGACTTACACAGAAGAAGTTGTGAGCTAAGTTTTGAAGGTCTGATCAGCTCTAGGTCCGACCGATTGTATGCTGAGAGACTTGAACAGGAGAAGTGGAGAGTTAAGTCTCGAAGGCCCGACCGGCTCTGCATCCGTCCGGATGTATGTTGAGAGATATGCACAGGAAAAGTAGGGAACTAAGTCCCAAAGGTCCGACTAGCTCTGGGTCCGACTGGCTGTATTATAAGAGACTTGCACAGAAGAGTGGGGAGCTAAGCCCTATGTATACGACCAACTATATGCTGAAAGATTTGTACAAAAGAATAGGGAGCTAAGCCCTAAAGATGAGTAGTCTATCCGATTACATATACCCTGAATATTTCCTTAACTTTAAGGATCCCTCATTTTAAATTTAACTATTATATCTTCTTAACTTTAATTATAATATCATATTAACTATCCACATACCACGCTACTTTCAAAACCACCCACAACACCGTATTATTACTGACCGACGAAGCATACCTATCATAACAATAATAAGACATTCCCCTCGTCAAAATTCGAATGCCTCGATATCGTTATTTGAAAACTCTGAACATTTTTAGGTGGATAGTCATCTTTATAACAAAGTCTATAACGGGACTAAATGCTCCTATGTCTCCCTAACACGTATTGATACAACAAAGGACAATTTTTGTCATTTGGTGGTCAACCATCCATGAGCCAACAACTAAACCAAGTTGAATGTCTGATTTTTCCACACAACGTTGCTCCAATAATTGTCATCGACTGATCCTTATCCTCTCGAAGTACTATTAAGTTTTATTAATCCCTTTACCTACTCAGCTGAAATTGTAAATATACTGGATGCCACTGCGGTTAATCTCTCTCTATTGACTAATTCATGTCTGATCGATGTATAGGAGTTTCTTAATTATTGATTAATAAATACACCTCACTCGGCAAGAGTTCTCTATATTGTTGTTATTATGAAAGGTCATCACATTTAAAAATATATTTTATTTTATAGTTAAAAAAAAATGTATAGCAATTATAACATATTGACAGTTGCTATAGTTAGTAATAATTTTTAATTAATTATTAAAATAGTTTAATTAGTTGAAAATAATTTTACTTGTTTTATATAAGATATAATTATATAATACTAAAATGGGACTAGTAAATTAATATAATATATATACTTAACTGGAACATCCTAATTCTAAAAAAAAAAAATCCAAAGTCTTTCTATTATTGGAATATGCCACGCAAGACGCAACGTGGTACAAGCAGTCCCCGCCACAATTTTACTCCACGGGCCTTCGTTAGTTCGTTATCTGTCCATAGTGAAGCTACTATCGGGTAAAAAACTTGGGTACGTAGAAGTGGGCTTTCGGGCTGCCAATCTAGACTATCACCCGTATTAAGAAACACGTGCCCGACAACTAAATGAGCAAAGATTCCAAAGTTCAAGAAAATTTAATGATAATGAGAAAAATATTAAAATTTAATAATTATTTTATATCTGAGAAATATTGGATTTCCGTCTTTCAGTTTCTAATGCAATATCTAAATTTCACTCATTCACATTATGATTACGTTTATAGTAGTGTAACTTTGGCGAAAATTAGATCACATATATTATAATAATATTAATATTAAAATAAAAATATTTTTTAAATATAAAATAGAATAAAAATATCCTTCATACTATTTTTTAAAAAGAAATATTCTTTTAGTAATAAAATTTTAAAAATTATTGTTTTGAGCTTTATCTATTTTTAATTAATGTCCCGCTCTCATAATTCCAAACAGCTAGCGTTGGGTTTTGGCCGATTCAATTAAAGTTTTAAAGTTAGTAACCACAATAATTTCGACTAACGAAAATTAGAACATTAAAATAAGAAAATTCTTACCTGCTATAATTTATCAAATAAGAAAATTAAAATTTCGACTATCGAAAATTATTGAAATACTATTAAATAGAGGGGAAATAAAAAGTAGTTAGTTTTTTTTAAAATATTTTTTTATTACAATTTTTGCAATCAATTTGCATAAAAGGAGAAACGTAGGGGGAAAAAAATTGGGAATAATATAGTTATTTTTATTTATTATCTTTTCTTTCCCCGTCTTCCTCTCGCTTTCTCTCTCTCTCTCTCAGAACACCAAACAAGCGAACGAGATCGAAAGGAACCAGCGGCAGGGCGCTCGTGGCGATCGCCGCTCCCGATCTCGTCTGGAGAAATCTCGATCTCGATCTCGGGGATCGACCACCCCGCGTGTTGCGCCGGCGCCGATCGCCGCGGGACTCGGAAGCCGCCGTCCTCCGGTGAGGGAGTCTAGGGTTTCGACCGCCGGAGGAAGGGGATTCAAGATATTTTGCTTTTTTTTTTTTTTGGATTTTCAAGTGAGGGAGGGAGGGAGGGAGGGGAGAAGTGTGGAGGGGGTGAGGATTGCGTGATTGGATGCTGTCGGCGGTGAGGAGGGAGGATGCCAGAAGGGGGCTAGGAAGCATGGAGGAGGAAATCGAGCTCGAGGAAGGCGAGGCGTACTCCAGTCAGGAGGAAGACCACAGCATCGATCCCGATGCTCTCTCCTACATCGTAAGTCCGCTCAGTTGGTTTCCCCACTCGTTTGCTTGCATTATTTTCTTTGTTGTAGAACTCTTGGAAATTCTGTATTTTACGATTGAAATAGGATAGAAATATTCATCTCATGCTGGAACTTTGCAGAAACAGGTAATCTGATGTGGTCAATTTTTTGTTTGGTCGTACATTTGCATTACTGGTGGTTGGATTAATTAATGAGTGTTGATCTTAATCACGTTTTGGAATGAGTGGAAGCGGGTATGGTTCTAAAGAAGAGTTCTTTTTTTGTTAAGAGAAAAAAAAAGGTTCATCTGATAATTCAAAATAAAAAAAGATCCTTTTAGTCTTGGATTTTTCTTGTTCTTGAGCGAAGCTCCAGTTGCCAGCATTATGGCATCAGAGAATTAGATAAATTTTTTTTCTTGAAGCCGAGAAAATTATACTGTTTCTAAATGCATGACAATTGTAGTGCCTAAGACTAGGGAATTTATCTTTAATATGATGCAATTTGGATTACATCCAATCAACAAGATTGGAAAATTCCTGGCAAACTGTTAAACAAATTCTAGACCACATTGATACTTATTTCATAAATTTTGATGATCATCACCGGTTATGTGATATTATTTTCTTTTAATTGTTTCTTTTAGGATGAAAAAATACAGGATGTCTTGGGACATTTTCAGAAAGACTTTGAAGCTGGGGTCTCTGCAGAAAACTTGGGTAAGGCAGAAAAGTTGTCCCAGGAACTCATTGATCATCCAATTTGTATAGATTTCTCAGCTCATAAAGATGCATCCAATTTACAGGTGCAAAGTTTGGAGGATATGGTTCATTCTTACCTACCTATCAGCGTTCTCCTTCCATTTTATCTCATCCTAGAAGTCCAAATAAAGTGGCAAATCAAAATGTCGCTAAATCTCCCTCAAACATGTCAGTTGAGGTATGCAATTGGTTTTATGTTAGGTGCTAAGTCTCAATTAAAATCGGTTCTAAGTAATGTTCTGCAACAAAAATCTGGTTATTCAGCATCTTTTTTTTCCCTTCATTTATTATGTGAAAACACATTTTTCTGCCGATTCAAATAGAAAAAGTTTATTCACAGAATCACTGCTAAATGCTAGATGATGTTCGTTAGTTAGTAAGCAAGATTGAGTTCACCAGCTCATACTTACAGGTCACAAAGCAGAACACTTCAGTTACGTTGAGTTCATCTTTTCCTAAAAGTAATAATTCAGCAGTTCCATTAGTGGACAATTCACGCAAATGGGATATCACTATGAATAAACCAAACACTCAGGACCCTAGTTTGCTGCAGACACCGTTTATTAAGACAACCAATTGTTCTGACCACAAAACGCTGAAGCTTCGCATTAAAGTGGGTACTGACAACAGCTTGGCTAGAAATAATGCTGCTATTTACAGTGGACTAGGCCTAGATATTTCTCCATCACCATCTTCTGAGGAAAGTCCTGATGGAAGCAATGGAATTTTTCCTGAATTGGATAATGCATCTGATGAATCTCCCAGGACTATTATCCAGGTAAATTTGCTTTTATCTCTTGTCATATTGGGCAGGATTTCTTTCATATTTTTTTTTTATAATCCTAATCAATCTTCTTCTGCAGGTTATGACATGTTTTCCTATTCCTGGTGTCCATTTTCTTTCACCACTCCAAGATTGTTTATTTCACTCCATTGAAAAAGAGCTCTCTTTGAACAAACCATATAAACAAGGGAAACTGTCCAAGGAAAGGTCTGAAACTACATCTGGCTTTATTGATTTTTCTACACATTCAAGAGAATCAAATGGTCTGCTGGAGAAGCCAACTAAGTTGAGTCAGCAGAATGGGAGGCCACAGGGAGCAAAGTCTTCCGAAGACAAAGGTGCCCTAATCTTGAATAGGGGAATTGACATAGAAGTTCAACCAGCTCAAGTGCTTGCCTCTACTTCTTTTGCTAGGGTTTCTCCCAATTCAAAAAATACTAAAAAAGCAGATGGACAAATAGGTGAAAACACTGTACACACGGAATGCAAAACCCAGGATCACCCAATGGAAATCAGAAAGGATTTACCAAAGGACAATCCTGGTACTGGTCCTACAAAAGAAAAAAAGTTTGAGCTAGTTGATAGCACAATAAATAATGTGGTTGGCTATTCAGTAAACAGAATCATCCAGTCAAAAAGGAAATCAAGTGAAAAAACAAGCATGACAGAGAGAGCATTTGAGGATCAAAATACAAATAATCAAAAGAATGGGAAACCTGATCTCCAGAGAGAAGGGAGAGTCAAGGTTGATAAAGGTTCTGAGATTTCAAACACTGACTCAAGTGGAGAGAAGAGGAGGAATGAGCAAGTAGCTGAAGCAAAGGACCAAATACCTGAGAAGAAAAGAAAAGTAATCTCAAGTCAATCTGATTTTGGAGAGGTTGTGAAGGACAGTGTAAGTGGAAGCTCATCTGCAGCACTAAATGAAAAAAAGAAAAATTTTCATGGAAAAGGTGTTCATGAGGAGAAGTCTAAAGCTCAAAAACCACTTAAATGTCTCAGTGGGTCTGGTGCTAAGGAATCTTATGGAAATAGCAACTGGGATATCAAAGCCGAAGAGACTGGAGTTGGTTCATCAAATAATTTAAAGGTTAAGAATAAGATCATGAAACACAAGCATGAAGAATCCATTGTGCCTTTTCGGCCATTCAAGGAAAGGTCTGGTGGTAAAAAGATGGGGGACACTCTAGCTTTAGGTACATCTGCTGGTGAACCAGTATCTGTACCATTGACATGCAATGCCCCTGCTGCAGATGCACCCATTGCTCCTCAAGCCTCCATTGTTATTGAAGAGAATTGGGTACTATGTGACCTATGTCAAAAATGGCGCCTCTTACCTTATGGCACAAATACTGGTCATCTGCCATCCAAATGGCAATGTAATTTGCTGGATTGGTTGTAAGTGCCTCTTCATCAACAAACTGGATCAGTTCTTTGCTTATGCTTCTTGACATATTACCTTTTCTTTATGGTCTAACATATTGATATTTTTGCGTAGGCCGGGGATGAATAGTTGCCATTTCAGTGAGGATGACACAACAAATGCTCTGCATGCATTGTATGTTGCCCCTGTTTCAGAAAATGTTGCTAGCCTAGATGGTTTTGACCCTTCTGCTGCAAGCACATCTTTGGCTAGTGGAATCCATCTTGGAGTGCCTACTACTATAAAGAAGAAAAGTTCTCAAAAAGATGCTTTGGTACTAAATCAATCAATCCCTACAGAGTTTCCAAATGCTGTAAAAAAGGATGACCAAGTCTCAGTTAATGCTAATCAAAATCTGCCTGCTGAAGTTAATTCGTCATGTAAAGGTGCAGTCAGTACTCTAGGAAGATCAACTACTTTCAGAACAGAAAAGCGCAAGCCAAAGCAAAAAGACAAACATAAAAATCATGGATTCTATTCAAGTGGAGGTATTGCTTTTGCTTGTCAATCTTTTTTGGCCATGTGAACAAGACAATATTTCCTTGTCTCTTTGTTCTTTTCAGGTATTCATAGTGAAAAAAATGAGAAACATTCGAAATCAAAAAGTAAGAGAATTGTTGATCAAGATGATCTTAGATCACCAAAGAAGCACAAGAAAGAACGTTTGCAGAGCTTAGAATATGATATGCAAGACAATCCAACCCCATCTAACAAAGTAAGGGATGATGTTCTGTGTTTTGATAATGGACATATCAAGGAGCACCTCAATACTTCGGATGTAAAAAAGTCCCTTATCACAAAGAAGAAACTATTGCACCAAGAAAGTCAGCGCAACCGGAAAGCACTTGCAACTAACCAAAATGAGGAAAATGGGGTCAATATCAAAGAAAATTTTAGTCAATTGGTGTGTGTTCCGGATAAAAAGGCTGATTTATCAGTGTCTGAAGGAAAGATATCCAAGATCAGTAACCTCAATAACAGGAAGGATAAAAAGCAAACAATATCTAGAATGGTCTTGGTTGCCAATGGAGATTACATACCTGATGAAATGGATGAGGAAGCCGTCAATTTGGTTGAGAAAGACCACCCCTCAAATCAGGGCCAGGAGAATGCAGCATTCTCAAGGGATCTGGACTTTGATTCCTTAAAGAGGAATTCCTCAAAGCGGAGGGGTTCTAACTCTGTGCAACCTAGTTTAGCTGCTAATTCAAGTTCTTCAAAGGTTTCTGGTTCCCAGAAAAGTAGATCCAATATTCCAGAGCCAAAGGGATCTCCTGTTGAGTCAGTTTCATCATCACCTTTGAGGATACCAATTATAGAAAAAGAATCAAGCAAAAAGAATTCTGATAAAAAGTATGCTACTCACACTGATTACTCTGTGTTGGGAAGCCCCAAGAGATGTTCAGGTGTTGAAGTTCACAGGGGAAATAGACCTGCAGCAAAGTGCAGGAAGGATAATTGCTTTTTTTTTGGAAAACAATCTATTGAAGATCATAAGGCAGCAAATTCTGCTAATCTAGATTCTTTCGGAGGGACCATTGGCTATTTGGAGAAGGGAAAAACCCTGTCGACTGCTGGCAAATATGATGAGAAACTGCTTGTGAAACAGAGTGCTCATGATAAGATTTTCCCCATTGAGAATGGAGATAATCCATACAAGGATGATTATCAGGACATAAAGAAAGCCAGTAGGCATCACCAAATGGGTGATCCCTTACAGCGGATGTCTGGTAAGAGCGCTTCAGGAATTAAAGAGAAACATCGAGGTTCTAAGTCTGATTCAGACAAAAGTAGGCTTAAGGCTTCTGGTTCTCTTTCTGATAACAAAGATTTGAACTCTGCAAATAATCTGAGAAGCTACAGACTTGCGACTACTACTGATTCCTGTAGGAATGAAAAAGATGGCACCCATGACAAGTGTGCGAAGGATTGCTTGGTGAAGAAGGAACACAGTTCGAGATGGACAACAAGTAAAACAGATAATAGTTTGTCATTTGCTTTGCAGGATCATATGGACATGAATGGTAATTCTGTGCATGCCAATCAACAAAGAAATGTAGATTCAAAAAATTTAGTTACTGGAGCTAGAAGTTCCAAACCTGAAATTCAAGTGGCACCTTTAGAACATGAGCAAATAGTGCACCAAAATGGTTCACATAAGACTCGTATCCCAGATCTACTGACTGGACAAGAGAAGTCACTGTTCAAATTAGCTTCTCGAGATAAACAAGAAACTCAAGCTCGCTGTGTTGTCTCTACACCTCTCAAGCAGCATAGATCTGATGGTGAGATGGGTGACGCAGTAACTACTGATGCCTTGAAAGTGGTAAGACAACAGAAGCATCCAGATAGTCATAGTGGATCACACCATACTGATACAAGACATGCCATTTCTAATGGTCCGGACACATCCAGTCCAATAAGAAAGGAAAACTATACTGTTCTTATTAAAGAAGCAAGAGATCTTAAACACACTGCCAATCGCCTAAAGGTAAATGTACTCTCACATATCATTCTGATCACACTGACCGCTATGCCAATGTGATTAAAAAAATTTGTTTCCTTCTTATAAATGATTTCTTGCAGATTGAAGGACGAGAACTTGAAAGCACTGACCTGTTTTTTCAGGCTGCCTTGAAATTTCTACATATTGCCTCTCTTATAGAACCTGCTACTTTTGATAGTGCTAAATTAGCAGAAGCAGCACAAATGTACTTTGAAACGGCAAAACTCTGCGAGTAAGTTAAGAATTACATGAACATTAATTGGTGTAATGTTAAATGCAATATTAAAGTTAGTGTACTCCAAGGCCTCATAGTATACACTAAGTTCTTGTATGCAGTTAAATGTCTGGATAAATTTTTGTGGCCAATCCTAAAGTCACGAACTCATGATATCTTTTATTTTTATGTTGTAAAACACATTGAGGACGGTTGATTATTGTACCATAACTGACTGTTAACCCAATTTTGGAATTTCATTAGCAAAGCGAATGACAAAAATAAGTAAGAATATCTATATGTTTTATTGTATGTATATATTATATATATGTATAAATATGTTTTATTGTGTGTGTATGCATGCATATGTGTGTGTGTATAGCATACAATAACGGTACCAACATGACATGATACGATACTGAATCTGAATTGTTTTGGTTGAAGACCAAACCTACAATATATTTTGAGATTTTGAATCTTGGTTCAGCTGAACCAAATTGTTTGATTTTTTGTGCGGCTTGAGATATTTATTAATCACCACCAGCATGTTAATTATAAGGTCACTTCTTATCCATGACGATCAAGGGTTGTGCTAAAACAATTTTGAATATGGTTAACTAGATTGATATAGTAAGCTTCAAATAATGAGATTTACTCACTTCTCAGGTGTTTAATGCTGTTAAAATGGTTGGTCTAAATTAGATGTTAAGGTCATCTTTTATATATGATTAAAATAGCAATGTTGTACAAAATTTAGCAACCAAGAATAAATAATTAAATATAGGTTATAACAAAGACAACTATGCAATAGTGCTGCACTACTTCAATATCTGTGTTAGGGCTATAAATCTATCACGTCAAAAATTTGTGCAATAATGTTATACTTTATCTTGACAGATTTGTAGCCCGTGAATGTGAGAGAATTAAGGAAATGGCTTCAGCTGCTCTAGCATACAAGTGCATCGAAGTGGCTTATCTGAAGGCTGCATACTGTAAAAATCCTAATGCATGTAGAGACCGGCATGAGCTGCAAGCTGTTTTTCAGTTTCTTCCTCCAGGTTTGGAAGTGTGGCATTTTCAATAGTCATGCATTTCAGGTTCCATTATCTTTGATGGCTAATGTGTTTGATTGTCTTTAGAGATCATACTTGCTTGTTTGATCACTGAAGCCATGTTAGGGTAGTTTTGCTGATGTTGCCTTTTTACTTTAAGTTCCCCTCAGTTCGTGCTCCAAGTGATTATAACTTTTTTTTTGTCTATTAACAATATTAGTGCACTCATTTTAGATGTCTATTTTACTGGTTAACAATTATTTTTTTTTTCCCCTCTGGGTGCATGTTTAATAACCAGTTACCAATTCCTTAGTAGCTTACTTTATTCATTGAATTCTGGTTGTGAATTGTATCTGATGCTTCGCTATAGCTATAATTAGCTATAATGATTTCCTTTACTTAATCATGCCTTAATAATTAAGTACATTTTTAATTGAAAGTATGATTTTCTCGGTAAGAAGTGAATAAACTTTGAGGATTACCTTCCATATTAGTATTCATATTTCCTTTTACTTTTTTGGGGGGCTAATTTAGCCCCCTCCTTTTCTCATGCCAGTTAGCATACCATGCACTGGTTTTTGATATTTGTTTGTCTTTGGATTTTAGGTGAATCACCATCTTCTTCTGCGTCGGATGTTGATAATTTAAACAATCAGGCGTTATTGAGTAAGAATGTTTCAGCGAAAGGTGTAAGTTCTCCACAAGTTGCTGGCAACCATATTTTAGCTGCACGCCATCATCCTCAAGTTATGCGTTTGCTTCATTATGTAAGTTAATAGATTACTATTGCCTTCTCAAACTGTGATCCGTATATATACGTGCCGACTTTCTTATTCTGTTTCTGTAACAATTGAAAACTGACTAGATTATTGTCCTAGTGTCTGGTTTTGTTAGAAAAATCAGGTTTGATTCGTAGTTTCCTTTTTGTACATATAAAAAAAAGTTTCCACTGCACTTTATTGCAGGCGAACGACCTAAACTGTGCATTTGAAGCAACTAGGAAAATACAAATTTCGATTGCAGCTGCTAGTGCCAATCTTGACAAGGACAGGCCAGATAGCCTGTCTTCAGTGAAAAAGGCCCTCGATTTCAACTTTCATGATGTGGAAGGGTTGCTTCGACTTGTAAGAGTTTCACTGGAGTCTATTGGTCGTTAGAAGCTTGCGGTTAGTTGAGAACTCCTCTGTGAATAGACCTGTAGATAACTTCTGCTGTTGCAGTCTCTTCATTGGCAGACATCCTAGGGTCAAAACTAATTTTCCGCTGCAAGTTGAATAATGTTTTCCACGAAGAGACTGGGTACTTTCCAGCTCGATTGATTGAATGTAAAAAGAGAAAAGCTGGCTTGCAATTTTTTGTACATTGGATGTTGCAGGCTTTGTTAGATACTGACCAGGGATTAGGCAATCAACCAAAATGCATAAGAGATGAGTATGGGTTATATCTATCGTCCGTCTCCATGTAAAAGAAGTGGAATTTAAACGAGCTGATTGTATCATGGGACCTGATATTCATATTGATTTGCTCTGTCAAAGTTCCGCCAGAAACGGTAAAGAGAGATGTCTGTGAACATGACTGGACCTGGTATAGATGCATGAAATGCTCTATAAAATCACCAAGTGCTGAGGCCCAATAACTTCTTTCAAATACTTGAAGCCCCATCACATCGGATACAACAAATACGGTAAGTCCATGTTATCTCGTTTATATATGAATCCAATTACTGGCGCCAGATGAGCTTACTAGTTGGAGTTATCTTTCTCACGGTCTGTCATCTTGCTCGCATTTGATATTTGTACTTGCATTTTTCCAGGTTTTCTAGTTTATCGTCAATGAGGTAGACTGACATTCATGGTTTGAAGGAATCAATCAAGTTGTCCATTTTCTAACAGAATCTTCTGCTAACCATTCAGTGAGATGTTAATTCACCTGGAATTTTTCATTTTAGTTTTAGTTGGGTCTTCCTGGGTAATGTTAACTTTAGTTTCTTTGCAGGGTGTCTCGATCCATAACAGTGTAAACTATACTAACAGTAGCAGTAGCTGGGGGGCAAGAGTGCAGCAGCTATGTTCACGTCGATGTCAGTTTTCCTGCTGAGCTGCTTAAGTGGTAAAACTCTTGGACTTATATTTGGAAGATTCGAATCTTAGCCAGAAGGGTAAAATTCAAAAAGAATGACCCCTTTTTTTTTTCAAGTCATCAAATTTGGTTTCACATTTTGATTACTATCAAAGTGAAACCTCATCACCTTTAGTATGCATATCCACTATGCATACTTCTTATCATAAAATTGTTCACTTCTACTTATTACCAATCTAAAATAAAACAAAAAAAAAATATTGAAGAAAAACATATACAATGGGTAACAATATGAAAATTGCTCTTTTGATCATACACCATGACATGATTGTACTAACGCTAGCGCTTTTATTTTTGGTTGTTTTGTTTTTTCAGGTTGGACGAGGCCCCAAGATGGGCATCAACACAATAATGTTGTGCGAATTGTACAGGCGAGCGTTTGGAGTTCAGCGTTCAAGCGCTGAGCCTCTTGCCCCATGCATAGTTAACGTCACCACTGACTAATTCATTCATTTCCTTTATAAATTTCTATAGTCTATTAGTCGAGATGAATATTTTTTTTCTCCGCTGTTTGCTGTTGATTATTTTTACTGAATAAAGATGTGTTCTTTGAAAAGCTTCGAGAGAATTTTGTCCCCCTTTGTTTTTTATTATTGCACTTAAAGATCATGAATCCAGGATAGTAAAAGCGAGAAACACATTACTTATATGTGTGAAATTTTGCTAATATTTTTATTATTAATGCTCTTACTGAAATTATCATTTTTGATCCGACAATTAACACTGAATTTATGACGATTGGGTTAATTTTATGAAAGTTTTTTATTGACCTCAAGATATCTCTGAAAGTATTTACAAATGTATCGTAGCTGATGCTGATATACCTTTTAATATCGTAGTCAGCATGCAGCAAAAAAAAAAAAAAAAAAAAAAAAATTGACAAAAGAAAGGTCTGGGGCCACACTGTAGATAGATGATCCTGCTAATGGGCGGCCCAACATAACGATACCCAAATCGATGGCTTTAACCTAGTTTACCTGTTAATGGGTGTGGAAATTGAGCCATATAATGGACCGGCTAATGAGCCTGGTAATTTTGAGTTAATGAATTGATTCCAATTCCAAACTTGTTCGGTTTGCTTCTCGTCTACGCCACCTATATAAGCTCCGACAAACCCTTTCCTGCAAGTATTTCCACTCTCCTCCTTGAATCTGCGATTCCAGAGATGGAGAATACGGCCTTCGTTCGACGGGGAATCAAGCGCGTCTACCAGAGGCCGAACTCCTCTTCCCATGCCACGGCGGCTTCCCATCTCCGAGTCTGCTACTATTGGCGGGCGGGAAGGTGCAATCGCCACCCGTGCCGCTTTCTGCACGGCGAGTTGGCCGACTCACCGGCCCCTGTGGCTGCCGCAATCACGAAGCGGTGGCTGGCGCCGACCTACCCTAACACCTCTGGCCTTCCTTCCGTGTTGGGGAAGCGCCGCGACGCCAGCCCACCCGTCGTCGCAAAGAAGAACGACCATGCCGCCGACGCACCACCTCCTCTGGATGCCACAATCAAGAAGCGGCGCCCCGCATCGACCAGACCTAACACCTCCGACCATTCCGCCGAGTTGGGGAAGTGTTGCGATGCCAGCCCACCCGTTGTCGCAAAGAAGAACGACAATGCCGCCGACGCACTACCTCCTGTGGCTGCCACAGTCAAGAAGCGGCAGCTGGCGTGGACCAACCCTAACACCTCTGACCCTCCCGCCGAGTTGGAGAAGCTCCGCGACGCCAGCCCACCCATCGGAAAGGCCAACGACGACAAGATTCGCGGCCAGTTCTTCGCCGGGAACTCTACTTGCGGAGGAGTATTCTCCCATCTCGCTTCTCTCCGAGGGCACAAAAACGTGAGTTACTTTCCTTTCCTCTGGGTGCATTTTTTTTTTTAATTTCAAAAAAAGAAAACGAATTTTAGGCTATGATCTCCGAGTTGCTCGCACATTATTAATTGTGTGTTTGACATCATTGTTATGTGCAGGCCGTCTCAGGAGTCACACTTCCAGATGACTCAGACACGTTGTTCTCTGGAGGAAAGGATGAAAGGTTAAGGATTTGGGATTGCCATACTGGTCAGGTATATACAGCAGCACCTGTTAACATAGTCTCTTTTTTCTCCCTTCCAAAACCTTGCATTAATGTATCGCCGATGTCTAAATTCCCCTTTACATTCACCTGATACAGCTCCTTGCTAGCTTCAAAATGGGAGGGGAAGTGGGTTCTCTGATAAGTGAAGTACCCTGGATATTTGTAGGAGTTCCAAATTCTATCAAGGTCAGTAAATAGATACTTCGATTCAATTTTACTTTTTCTTTCCCTGTTCAGAGAGTAATTGCATATTCAATTTTACTTTTTCTTTCCCTGTTCCTTGTGGCAATGCAGGTCTGGAACACTAAAATGGGAACTCAGACTTGTCTTGATGGACCAAATGGGCAGGTCCATTCTTTGGCTGCTGCCAACGGATTGCTATTTGCTGGTGTTCAGGTATTCTATATGCTTGCTTATCCTGCTTTTATATGCTTTACATTTTTCTGTTTGATAGCTGAATTCTCATCCCTATATTCTTGCTGCAGGATGGAAGTATACTGTCATGGAAAATTGATTCAGAAAATAACTCTCTTGAGCTAGTAGCCTCCCTTGCTGCTCATAAACTTACAGTAACCTCATTTATGGTGGGCGACATGCTTTACTCTGCCTCCATGGACAACACTATCAAAGTAAGAATCATGTCATGTATTATTGTCAAGTTAGTCGTCATTTGTTGTTTCATTTGATACTAGTTACAGAAATGAGTTCTTTAGTTCTAGTTAAAACAAATGATGCCTGCATATTAGACACAATGGAAGACTTTGCATCTCCTCATTTTTAGTTCCATTTGCTAACATATTTGAAGGAAATAAATGCTGTATTTTCTATTTTTTTTAACTTGATTTCAGCTTTATCTGTGTAGAAGAATGTTGTTTCTCTAATATTTCATTATCTTCTCCTTCAGGTGTGGAACCTTAATACCTTGGAATGTGTACAGACAGTCATTGAACATAAGTTGGCAGTCTTGTCGTTGCTACGTTATGATAAATTTTTGATTTCATGTTCCTTGGACAACACAATAAAAGTTAGTTTTCTTTTACATTCTCCATGTTTTTTCTATTGCACAACATTCAATTTGACTTCACTGAAATGGTGATTGATGTTTCTAATCATTGTTTTTAATCTTCTCGATGTAGATTTGGACAACTACCAAAGGTGGAAATTTAAAAATGGTATATTCCCACCAAGAAGACCACGTAAGTAATCTTTGTACCGTTAAACTAAATTTTTAAACACAACATGATTATAAAGAAGCAAGCGAGCAATGAATTCCCTTACCCTTAGGCAACATGTTCATAAAAATTAATTCATCTCTCATAAACTAGTTTTATTTGGTAATGAGATGAAGAAACATTTGTGAGTTTTGTCGACATTAATTATGTGAAACATAGACATTCTTGTTGAACTTATTTTGAATTTTTATGATCAAATTAAATTCGACAAATGCTACTGTGACTAGACAGAACCACATGCTTATGTTTTGAAAACACACCTTTGTAGTCTATTTATAAGGATCTACTAATTAATTCTATTTTTTTGTTATTATTTTCAGGGTCCTGTTTGTTTACGTGGGATTCAGGGGACACCCATCCTACTATCCTCTTGTAGTGACAACTCCATTCGCATCTATGAACTGCCATCGTATGTCTATTACTTTGTCTTTTTCCTTCATTATTGAATTGAGCAAAAACTAATAGAAAATGTTTTGTTGTTTTGCAGATTCATTGATAGAGGTTATATTGGTTGCAAAGAAGAAATTGACAGTATTCAAGTTTCCCCTGGCGGATATCTTTACATTGGACATGTTACTGGACTGCTCGATGTCTGGAAGTGTGAGACTGCTAGTATCTAGTCATATGGTGCAAGATGTATTAGCTAGACAAGAGTGTGACTTCATTGCTTATTTTTTTCCATAGTTTGAGAGTTATTCTTGTAGTGTTAATTGAGATAAGATGATCTTGTATGTATATTTTTTCAATTATTTTTCTGTATAATATTTTTGCTCTTTTTCTTACCTACAACACATTGTAAATTTGTATTCTTATACTTCTCAATACAAACAAACAAGATTGTCCTTACTGTATTAGCAAAAGGGACGAATGAAAAAGCAAAAAGAGGGCCAGAAGACGAGAAACAAAGAGTCTAGGTACATCCATCAAAAACACTGAGCCAAAAGCTGTGTTCATTTTTGTACACAACAAAACAAAGTTTGAGCTTACCGTCCAGCGACAAAAGCTGTGCATCATCAGTCGACTTGAAATTGAGTTAGACTATCGACATCAATTCACTTCGAACCATAAAACATTAGAGCCCGAGATATAAAACAAGAGAGGCTATTTGATACAATGACCAAAAGAGGTGGTTTAATTACTAGGGAGGCCAAATTGATCGAGGTCAACGAGAATAGCGACAGAAAGGCAGACTGATGATTATTCCTTGGCACACAAGTAGACACATGCTCTTCATGATAAACAAGTGCATTACTTTCCTATAATCCATTGCTAGTGCCCATTGACGCAATCCAAACACACTGGTCAACCTTGCTCTTTCTCCCTCCCTTTCTTTTCCTTTTCCTTTCCCTTTCCCTTTCCCTTCTTCACACTTCTTCTTCTTCTCTTAAAGAGCAGAGATCAAATCCAACAGAACAGAGCTACGAGAACCAGTTCAGAACCAGGCATGGGGAACTGCCTGCCCTTCCCTGCAACCAATCCAGGGGCAAGCAGCAGCGGCCCGGCGATCGACAGGCTCTCCACGCGCAGCGGGAGCATTTTCAGCCAGTCCGACGGCAGCTTCATCAGCGCCGACGACGCGTTCCCCGACGGCCGGATACTCGAGGCGCCCAACCTCCGGGTCTTCACCTTCTCGGAGCTGCGAGCCGCCACGAGGAACTTCAAGGCCGACACGGTCCTCGGCGAGGGAGGCTTCGGGAGGGTGTACAAGGGCTGGGTGGAGGAGAAGACCCTCAACCCGGCCAAGAGCGGCTTCGGCATGGTGGTGGCCGTCAAGAAATTGAACATCGACGGCATGCAGGGCCTTGAACAGTGGCAGGTAACAGGAAAAATAAAAACATAATTCTCTCTTAACAGATTTGGTAGTGTCTGAACCAGTTAAGCTCACCCTCAAAGGTTTGAGTGCAGTCGGAAGTCGACTTCCTCGGCCGGCTTTCGCACCCGAACCTCGTCAAGCTCTTGGGGTACTGCTTGGACGAGAAGGAGCACCTTCTTGTTTACGAGTACATGGCCAAGGGGAGCCTCGAGAACCACCTCTTCAGAAGTGAGTTCAGCGGTTAATTCAGTTAGAAAGATAAGATGGTTTGTTCCCGATGCATCGTACAGTTCTAAAGGGTCTGTGTTTTTGCCTTTGGAAATCTGGGGGCAGGAGGGGCCGCCTTCGAGCCACTGCCGTGGAGCTTGAGGCTCAAGATAGTCATTGGCGCGGCCCGAGGGCTCGCGTTCCTACACGCGTCCGAGAGGCAGATCATCTATCGCGATTTCAAGGCTTCGAACATCCTGCTCGACTCGGTGAATGCTGTGTTTTTTTTTTTAATGTTCACGTTGCGGAGTTGGTTGATTGAGCGTCTATCTTAAAAGGCCTTCGTCTGTCGGGTGAATGCAGAATTACTCCGCGAAGCTCTCCGATTTCGGACTAGCAAAGCACGGGCCGGGCGAAGGGGACTCGCACGTCACCACGCGAGTCATGGGCACCTATGGATACGCCGCGCCCGAATACGTCAGCACGGGTAAGTGTACTCACAACTTCGAAGAAGATGCTTCGATTCCCTTCACGGCTGTTTTGTTCATTTCACTCAGGTCATTTGTACGTCAAGAGCGATGTGTACGGATTCGGAGCGGTGCTACTCGAGGTGCTCTCGGGGCAGCGGGCATTCGACCCGAGTCGACCGAGCGGGCAGCACAACTTTGTAGAATTCTCCAAACCCCACTTGGCGGACCGCCGAAAGTTAGCCCAACTGATGGACCCCCGGCTCGAGGGGCAGTATCCCTCCAAGGGGGCTCGCCTAGCCGCCCAACTCACCCTCAAGTGCCTCACGGTCGACCCAAAGAGCCGGCCGTCGATGAAAGAAGTGGTGCAGGCCCTGGAGCAGATAGAGCTAGAAACCCTGAAAGGCAGACCCAGAAGTGTTTCCCAGAGCTCCAGCAACTCACAGAACTAGCCATCCGTCGAAGGCCTTTCCATTGCACGAGTTCCACATTTTTGGCCGTTTATTTATTTATTTTCTTTTAATTTTTGTTTTTGTTTTTTATTTTTATTTCTGTTTTTTTTTTTTAAAAAAAAATTCTGATGATGACATGAGAGATTAGTGCAATGTGCATGCCTTCCACTTGTACCTCCACAAAAAGATGAATTAATGGAGCTTTCACAAAGAGAGGCATTTATTGGTCAGTAAGGTGGAAGCAATGACCAAACTGTTGGAGGAGGAAGGAGGAGGTGAAAACAAAACAAAAAGGGAGAATTGTGTTGCTTTGTTGAATTCTAAGATTGGATTAACAAATAAACAAGGTGTTTCTTTGGATATGTAGGAAACGTTTTTGTTGATTTTGAACGATTGAAGAACAAAAAAGATAAGATTTAAAAAATGAAAAAGGCAAAGTAGGTTCGTGGCAACTAATAGCTTCTTCTCCATTTGGGAGATCATTAAGAGCGTTAAACTATATTTTATAAAAAAAGAGTTTGATCATGGTATCTACCTCTATGATTAGAGAAATGTTAGGCTAGAGGTTTCGGAATGAGTGTCGCATCGAATTAGGCATGACGCAATTTGTCGGAGATTGTGATCGCCAGCAGGAAATGTCTGCCATGGGTCCAAGTCCGATCGACCTATGTTTGGATCTCTTTTGAATTAGGTTTGGCACGCGAATCATGCTTATTAGAACCCACGGATTGAGCCACTCATCTAGACCCGATCATAGTTTAGAAATCGACAATTCGAACAGTTCATTAAAAAATCGATTCTTAATCTTAATCTTTCAAGATGATTATAATTTATGGTTCAAAACCGTCGATTATGATTCAATTCAGAGTTTACCATGTCTGGACTCATGACAAAAAATCCTAAAGGAAATCCCATTCCTAATGTATCTATCTATCATTATCAGAGTTGGCTTGGGTGGTTAAGATGGGGGCACACACAAGGCCTCACCTACGGCGGGTCCATTTTTTTTTAATCTTTTAATATTTTTTGAAGTAAATACTAATTCATTAAAAAAAAATAAAAAGATGGGCCCACTTTTAAATTTTTTATAGTTTTTTATATATTTTTAAAAGTAAATAATGCTAACCTTTTTTAAAAAAATTAAATTATAAAAAATCTAAATATAATTCTAAAATATTATGAGTTTTTTTTTAAAAATGTCCAATAAAAAAAAGAAAAATACAGAGTATTCGAGCAAACCTTTCTTTCTTACATCATCAGCCTTTTTTTCTATTTATATCTCTCTAAATTTTAAAATATCTAAATATAAATTTAGTTTATGCCTTCGGTTAATGAAATTATTTTTATAATATTAAAATTATTATACTTTATATAAATAAATGACCTCTTTTTTATTTTTTATTCGACCTTTCAAAATCTAGGCCGGCCTTAACCCTTACAGTGACGATTCTCCCACTGTTAAAGGTAGCAAAGTTTTCGCTTTGCTACCTTTCTCTAAACACTTATTCTCCTCCGTTTCCTTCACATCTAACCTCAATCGCGGTGGACGCGAGATCGGATCAACTCTCTCCACCCCTTCCATCCTCTCTAAACGACATGGAGTCCTCCCTAGGAGGAAGCCTCCTCCGTCGCTTGCCTCATTGAGGAGGAAGCTTTCACCATTGCCTTCATTGCAGGAGGTAGACTCATCTTGCAAGGTTGTTGTGCGCGACAAGATGTTGTCGCCCATGGGCGAAGGATTAGGGCTTTGGTTGAAGTGAGAGTGCGCGGAGGCTGCAGTTGCATTAGGAGAGAGAGGAGTGGAGGGTGCTGGTGTGACGGTGTCTAGAGAGGAAGAGAAGAGGGAAGCGACGAGGAAGAGAAGGTGGCGTTGGACTAGTGGAAGATGAGACCTGTTGAATCGACAGTTTGAATCGCTGGTTCAATGATTATTTTTGGGTTTTAATCATAATTGGTTGCCACTTGATGTAGTTATGGGTTCGGATTGAATCTGATTAGGACTCGATGACTTGTGGACATACCTACACTCATCTAACTTAAACTAATGTTAGATCTAGCACGTGCAACCCATCCTTTCATAGGCATGGCTTATTCGTCCCAAATCGCCCTTGATTACAAGCAATACCATCTGGTGTAACCATCTGTCAGCCCCTTAAGTCGATGGCATGACTGGACACAAGGATTGACTTGTTGCTCCTTAGATCCAGCATAGTGGGCATGTGCGTAAGGCATGCCAACTAGCGGATGGATTTGTGGCAACGGCGGGGCTGTCGAAGCACAAGTCGAACCGGAGGTCGACTTGATAGTGGCGATTAGATATAAAGGTTGGACGCACGGAATCTGAGCATTTAACCAACAATGGCTTGTGGAAAACGTGAGCCATGACATGCAACGGGTGCATGCAATGCAGCATGAAGGATGATGCAGCAAAGTGGCTATTCGACCCAAGCCCATGAAGTAAAACGATAGGCCAAGCACAAGGGTACATGCTGGCCTTTGACATAGTGTTAAGGCAGTAAATGATGTTGATGACAGTTTGGGACATGTGACATGATAGTTGAGGAAACTACCATGTAACCACTTGTAACTGCCATGACAACTTCTGCCTATGAATTATAAATAGTCATGGTTGGGCAATGGCAAAGGCACATGAGGGAATGTATGAACAATCAGTCAAGAGAGTCCATTTGTAATTCTTTAGTGTTAATACAAAAGGTTGGGAACTTTTTCCTGTACGTTGGCTTGTTCTTGCTGGTACTTATCTAATGACTTGTCTTATGCATTCTCTAGCACATCGATGGCGCAATTGTAGGCTGAATCAAGTGGGGTGCTTGGTCGCCGCGCAAGAAATTTCTAAGGTAAAAATTGCCCCTATGACAACTGATATCAGAGCGCAGAAACATGGCTGGTGACAACCACGAAATTAGAGAAAAACTTTCTTCTATTGAAGTCTTGCTCGATGCGGTACTAGAAGGAGAGGATGTTTGCAATCTAATTGCAAAGATCCTCAAATTGGAGGCTAATATGGAGCAAATCCAAGAGTCGCTACTTAAGGAGATGGTGAAATTACGGAAGAACAATGAGGATCTGCGCTTTGAAGTTATTGTTCTATAAAGAACAATGACTTCTTATGTAGAAACGGGGCCTTATTATCCATTGGTAAGAGTTTCTGAACCAAAATCCTTTGGAGGCATGCAGAGTGCCAATGAACTAGAGAATTTCCTTTAGGATATTGAGCAGTACTTTGTGGTTGCAAAAGTGCCTGAAACCGAGAAAGTAAAAATTGCAAGCATGTTCTTTGTTGGTGATGCAAAACTCTGGTGGCAAATTCACATGGTAGATGATGCACATGCAGGTCGACAGAAAATTGATACGTGGGATCAGATGAAGGATCAATTCCTTCCAGGCAACACCTCGTGCATTGCACGAGATAGCTTAAAACATCTCAAATAGAGCGGTTTTGTGCGAGACTATGTCAAAGAATTTAGTTCTTTGATGCTGGATATTTAAGATATGTACAAGGAGGACAAGTTATATAACTTCTTGTATGGTTTGCAGCCCTGGGTACAGGTTGAACTTCGAATGCAAAATGTGAAGGATTTGCTTAGTGCAATTGTTGCTACTGATGCCTTGGTGGACCTTTGCATGAACAAGGATAATCTGAACACTTCTTCATTTTCCAAGGCTAATTTTGTCCACAAGGATAAGAAAGGAGAATGGAAGAAAGATGGCAAGGAGGGTAAAAGGAAGGATCTAGGAAACAACCAAGGCAAAGGAAAGATGGAACATTCGGCCATCCGAGGAAAGGATAATTTAAAGAATCAGAGCTGTTTCTTATGCAACGACCCTTATTTTGCCAAACATTGTCCAAAGCGCGAGAAGTTAAATGCCCTCTTAGTGGGGGATAAAGGGGAAAATTATGAACAAGAAGTTATTACTCTTGTTAACCTTTTACAATTGCTAAAATACAATTGTTGATTATGAGTCTATTGAATTGCTAACCAATATGTCAGAAGACATGGTACGAACTCATTCTCTACTCTTGTACATTTTTGTTGAGTTTAATGGAAAAAGTACAAATGCTATGGTAGATACAGGGGCTACTCGTACCTTTGTGTCTGCCAAGTTGGTGAAAGATTATGGGCTGTCAATAAGCAAATGCCCAAGCTACATCAAATCGGTGAATGCCAAGGCACATGTAGTTGTAGGTATGACTTACAATCTACCTTTAACTGTTGGCACTTGGGTTGGAAAGACAAATATAATGGTGATTTCGCTCGAAGATTTTCAAATAATCATGGGTATGGATTCTTGCGGAAGACAAAGACGGTGCCCATGCCTCACTTAGATGGAGTGATGGTAATGCAGGAGTCAAATCCATGTTTTGTTTATGCTGCACATCCTTATGGTAAGGGCCAGAAAAAGGGGAAGACCAAACATCATATCTGTAATGTCATTGGAGAAAGACTTAAAACGTGGCGAAACAACTTATTTGGATGCCTTAATCAACACAAAATTGGACAAGAATGTGGAGTTGTCAGTTGGTATCAAAGACATTTTGCCCAAATTTGAAGATGTGATGCCTTGGAAGTTGCCGAAACACTTGCCACCAAGGAGAAATGTCGACCATAAAATTGAATTGATCTTTGATGCTGTCCCTTCTGCAAGTTCGCTACACTGTATGTCTCCTTTAGAACTTGTTGAATTATGCAATCAATTGAATGAATTGTTGGAGGCAGGGCATGCTTGACCATTAAAGGCTCCTTTTGGTGCATCGATGCTGTTCCAAAAGAAAAAAGATGGTGGCTTGAGGATGTGTGTGGATTATAGGGCCTTGAACAAAGTTACGGTGAAAAACAAGTACCCTGTTTCGTTGGTGCAAGATTTGTTGGA
>JBBMJZ010055718.1:0-24389 GCA_037833815.1 Zingiber zerumbet
TAGGCCCAAAGTGGACAATATCATGTCATTGTGGAGATATCTAAATTCTTTTCGATCCAACAATTGGTATCAGAGCTCAGACTGCCAGAAGGTTTAACCGCCAACTGTGCACAAGAGCTATGGTCTGATTGAGCCATGTTGATACAATATTGACCTCGAACAAAGAAAGTGGAGGCTCCTATATTCGGATCAAGAGGACCAGACACCAGGCAGGAAGTCCTAGTAGGTCGGGTGAACTGAGGGGCAGGAAGACCTGGTGGGTCGAGGATCGGACATGGGAAGTCTGTGGTCCTTTGTATGAGGGGGGGATTGTTGGGGTTGCAAAGTTGCAAACATAGTCCCACATTGAAAATACATGGAAAAGATCATGGGTTTATAAGAGAAAAATATCTCAATTGGTATGAGACATTTTAGGTAGAGCCCAAGAGCAAAATCATAAGGACTTAGGCCCAAAGTGGACAATATCATATCATTGTGGAGATATCTAAATTCTTTTCGATCCAACAATCCTTTCCTTGGAATCAGAATCCCTAAGTAAAGTTACTGATAAGTGATGGTCATCATTCCCCCATCATGTTTGGAATCCCTCATCCCTTCTACTTCATCATATCCTGCTGCCTAGCCACTTTCCTTTTGTAAACCTTCAGTGCCACATCGGCAACAGTTGCCACATAAGTGGTTCCTGCCTTATTGGTAAAATTACCATTCACCGCACACTCCATAACATTGATTGTGAAAAGTAGCATCATTATTGCATAATTGCATTATTCATGGAACTCACCTCATTTTCTGCACCTTCTTCATCTTTGTAACCTGTCTTGAGCAATATATCATGAACAGAAGTTAAATCCATCTTTGCACAAGCCTTTCCAAGTGGTGATAGCATTGTTGGCAACACCTGTTCTGTCTTGGTTATGCCCATCAGAGAATGTGATGGAATCTGTGTTAGAAGGAATCTGTATTAGAAATAATTGCGTGATACATTAGAAATAATTTGGGAGTATCTCCCCAAAAATGTGAAAAATTATAAATAAATGAAAATTCTAATCTTTAATAAACAACAGTTCACTTGCTAAAACTCTACCTCTTTCTGAGTTTGAAGTGGTGATACAGCAGAAAGAAGAAACTTAGAATTAGGCCGATCTCTAGCCTCAAACTGTAGACATTTCGAAGCTAGTTCCACTAGCTTTGTAGCATCCTCGTTAGCATATTGCCCCTCCAATGACGAATCCATTATCATCAACATACTCTTTCCTCTTATTAGATCTAATGCCTGGAAGATCCAACAAAAATTCATTTTGACCACAATCACATGGCATTAGAACACTAACCAATAAATTTACAGACAAGCAAGTATATCAGGAAAACTACTTGGGATCTATTTACGTACTGAAGCACTAACAAATAAGATAAAATAGAACATTATAAAAAAAAAATGCAGCCCGGTGCACGAAGCTCTAGTCATGCGAGATCCCGGGAAAGGATCCATTGTACGCAGTCTTACCCTGCTTTTTGCAAGAGACTGTTTCCGGAATTCAAACTCGTGACCTTTTAGTCACAAAACAACAATTTTACCATTGCGCCAAGGCTTCCCTTCGAACATTATCATTTGGAAAAATTAGGTGAGACATCAGTGAACATATAAATACAATAATGTAAAATGAAATGTGACTGAAGATTTAATGGTAAGTTGCATAGACTAAAAATTAAATATAAAAAGGCAGTACAATGATAAAATCATCAGCTAAAGTAATTAGGGAGCAGCACACAAATTTTATTTTGCACAAAACACAAAAAAAATATAGATTTCTCGCTCTTAGTTCAGTTACTTAATATTTGCACCAAGACAAGGAAGACAAACACTTGTCAAACATAAACATTTGCCAAAACACATTAGAATCATATCAACTTCTAAACAGCTTGCCAAAAAAATGCATATTGAATGCGTAAGTAGAATAAAGAAAAAGATTGACACTTCAGTTGACAGCTAATGAAACATTTTAACTCACACTGATATCAGAGATTTTCAACATGGCAACGTGGTTCACACCATATCTAAAATATCAGGGTAATCCAAATACAGAAGTCCAAAATCAATGAAAACTTAACAGTTTTTCGTATAAATATAATTATTATTTTTCTAGAAAATTTAAGTGCTTAAGCATTTAAGCTGAATGCCTTTGTTGGTTAGTGACAAAATAAGAGATAAGATTATGAACTTCATTAGCTTGAGATTGACTGACAGAATGAGAATTGCCTACTCTGATAACCTGGACATACATGACTTGGGGGTATATGCTTCCCACTCAAAAGATCCAAAAGCACAGTACCATAGCTATAGATTACACTCTCTGGGATTACCCTTCCTGCAAAAGTATATGACAGGTCATTTTCAACTGTACCAAACTAAATAAGAAAAAGTATGAACTAGACATCCATAACATGAAATTAATAATTGTTGGTTATTTTATGACGCCCCTATAAAATTAGTCAAGATATTGAAAGCTAATATCACTGGTTTTAGTGGTACAGAATTTAAATCAGTAAAACCTTGCTTGTTTAGTCCATGTCACTAGAAATCTGATGAATGGCCTGCTCAATTTAACAATATAAAGATGCACATATATCAGACGTTATTTAATGTCTAGCACCTTCAACTTCAATCAACATCA
This sequence comes from Zingiber zerumbet, assembly GCA_037833815.1. Lineage (NCBI taxonomy): Eukaryota > Viridiplantae > Streptophyta > Magnoliopsida > Zingiberales > Zingiberaceae > Zingiber > Zingiber zerumbet. Next base: position 2,673 of record JBBMJZ010055718.1, read on the forward strand.
ATCTCATTTCATGCTGAAATTTTGATGTCTTGTCAAAGCGAGATGTGTCATGGTCCCAATAAAGGTTTAAAAATTTGAATCATATCAAAACTTCAAGCTCTAACCAAAACGATACACTTTCTGTACCATATTATACCATGGTGGTATGGTTTGAGTGGTTATTAATTGCCCCTGCGAGTGTAGCCGAGTTGGTACTTGGGCAGGACTTGCCAACAAAGATGCATGGTTCGATTCTCGACAGGTGCAAATACTATTTTGGATTTATCTCAAGCCTCCTATCGAGGAAGGCCACCCTACTAAGACTGAATAAGTCCTCGTGATTTATTCCCCCTTCCAGAGTGTGTGGGGTCATCCTCGAGGGGTTGCTAAGATGGCAGTTTCACCTTCTTACCACCAGAGTGGTTATTATTTAAATTATTAATACTAACAATCAATTTTATAATTAATTGATTATTTAATAATTAATTCAATTGTTAATGTAATTGTATCCGTCAATGTATGTTTGTTAATTAATTTAATCACCTTAATCATATTTTTGCAACCAATCAAATTTTGGCACTTATAATTGCAACCAATTAAGTAAATTATATACTTACATATAAATTATGCTTATAACTTTTGCACACAAAAATGTTGGAATGAGCAATGCAAGGAGCAATCCTTAGCTCAGCAATGTACTCGGGTAGATCTTTCGTAGTTTTGAATGGATAGTCGTAAATTGCCGTCGGATAGTCGTAAATTGCCCCTAAGAGTTCATGAACTAGGGTATATTTTTCTTTCAAACTTTGTAACATTGAAGCAATTTCAAATTTAGAGACCAAGAATCTTTCATTGCTAAGAATGTAATTTTGTTTAAATGTGCAGATTTTTATCTTATATAATTGTTTGAAATTTATTTATTCACATTTAATAAAATAAACATTGGGTGTATTTTTTGTTTCATGTATTTTGTTTGATAAAGCTTTAGAATGTAATGAAATAATTTAAACTCCTTTCATTTGATATTAATTTGTTATTTCTTTCACGTAATTATAATTATTAAAGTAGACAAAAAGAAGAGATATAAGATTTTTTATTTTTAAAATATTACATTTTAGACTTAAATTTTATAATTAAATTTCTTTATTTTATAGAAATAAATTTGAAAACAAAAATTATACTCCAATTTTAATTAGAATGAGTTTTAAAAAAAAAATAATTTAATTCATTTAGTGCACTTCTACTATACTTATAATAATTGAAAATAGTGAAAATAAAAAATATATATTTTTATTCTCATTGCTCCCTCACATAGCCTTTCAACAATAAAAAAAAATTCTAAGTTAGAACATGGAAAAAATAGAAAATCAAATGTCATTTACTATATTTTAAATTATTTTTTAAAAAAAAATTACATGACCTATTTTACTAAATAGAACCAATATTTTAAGTTTCAAAAGTCAAAGTCAGTTTGAGTTTAGGAGTCTATTAACGGGTAGGATTTGGGTAGGATTTCATATCCTCCTTACCCATCCCCATTTATTATATCTATTTCCATACTCATCGGGCGTTTAACTTTCATACACATCCCCAAATCCGTCGGAGGTTCAGGTATTCATATCCTACTCATCATCCTATTACTCTCTACCATTCTCGTTTTTAAAAAAAACATATTTCAATGTACTTGTCTGCTTTTCCTCGTCTCAAGCTCCTTAGATTAGGTGAACATTTCTCATGGGAAAAAATATGAGATGCATGTTGATGACGGGATAAAGAGACAAACTAAGTCTTTTTTTTTTCCAAGGCGGAAAACGGGCTAAAGTTTTTTCTTTTCAAATAAAAAATGAGGCTTATTTAACTTACTTGCTCTTTTTTGTTTTTTTCCTTCTTGTTCAATTCCTCTCTCTTCATCTGCCCCACTCCTCTTTACACCTTCCTCTCAGTATTCACTGCACTCCCTAATTCCTCTCCTATCTACACATTCCTCTTCGCATCCACCCCATCATGCCCGCCTATCTTGTCCATCGCCGCCTATTGTTATCCGAGATGCACCTCATGCCTATTACTGTCAAAAATTGATTCCCACATACCTCCCAATACACCCCCCTCTTTCTCCTCTTCCTCTCTAATTTTTATCATACTCTTCTCCTCTCCTCCTTTCGCCAACAAATAGAAGGGTAAATTTCATCCATTTTTATGTATGCATTTTATATAAGCGTATACACACATCCTATCCTATTTCATATGCATATCTATTGTGCTTTATTTTGTTACTTTTACTCTTGTCAGTTCGGAAACTGCTCTTTATTTATTTTCATTTATAGGATGTGATTTCTGAAGCAAAAATCCCTTGGAACGTAAAGTTGGAGTAAGGAGCACGCTCTAGGCATGTCCCACGACACGGGCATGCTCCTACTTCCAAAAAAGATAAAGAATGAAGTGGAAAAAAGCTCAACACAGGCTAGACATGTCTCATCATCAAGCCTCATCATTGAGCCGAACACACGAAGAATACATGAAGAAAAAAACTTTCAAAAGACTTTCAAAATATAGTTTTAATTAAAGAACATGCTCTGGTCGTGTCTCATAATACAATCATGTTCGTACAGAAGAAATCAAGCTCAAAACAGTGCTAAAATGGAGCCAATAGCTTCCACCACTGCCCCTGTGTTGGCTTGGCACTAGTGGTGTCAAAAATGGCAATTTTCCAAAGCTAAATACGGGCGTCTGTGCCAACTGGCATAGGGTCGTGTCAGCCTTAGACTAAACTTCAAACGGTCATAACTTTCGGCTCGATTTAAGCCACAAGTTGTACCACCTATAAAAATATAGATAATTTTAAGATCTACAACTTTAATTCAAGGTCCAACCCGAGAATACCAGATTTAAGGGTCAAAAAATTTGTTTTGGCAAAGCTCAACAAATCTGCAGATCTAGACAGTTTAGTATAAATATAAAAGGATCAAGTAAACCCTTACTTGGATCATCTTAGACCAGAGGGACTTCATCCCCCTCCTTAGGAGAGGGTTTTCCCTTTTAAGGGAAACCCTAAAGCAATCATCTTCATCCATTTTGACGATATGACCACCTCCAGAGCAAGGAATCATTCATTCCGAAGACACCGAGAATCTTCTCCCTAAGCATTTTTTTATCTCTATTCTCTAATTTAGATTGTATGAATGCTTCTCTTTGTATCTTTAGTTTGTAATTCCCTCGTTGTGGAATAGTTCTTTTGATTCTAGGAGTAGGGAATCGCCCCTTTGATAAGTAAACACTATTCTATTTAATCTATTAAGTTTGCATGTTACTTGTTCGATGAAATGTGTTTATGGTCCGGACTTACTATGTATACACAATCTCGATACCAAAAGCACGAGATTCGTATCCCATGAGGATTCAAGAATGAACCGAAAGGATAACCTAATCCTCAGACCCAAACCCGAGACGTGGAGAGTCGGCTATGAAAGTAGAACGGTATGCCATGAGAAGCAACAGGTTGTCATAAATCTTAATGAATCAGTCTCAATTCATCGTCACACAGTAGGAGAAGGGTTATTTGGAATTTATGGGATCTCGTGACAAGATCTCCTTAGGGAAACAATCCTTAATTTCAACCACAATAAAAGTAGACAACGAATTGGAATTGATATGCCGATATAGTTCCAAAAGTTCACATTGGATACTACAGGATAGTCTACATACATGACCACTATTGAGGATAGGAAATCAAACATATATTAGGTGTTTACAATCATTATGGTGAAGCCTACATCCTAGAATTGCCTTCATCTACTGAACTTACTGTGATCATCTCTGCCTTCTTACTATCTTCTACTTTGATCACTCTACCTTCCTACTGTGATATCTCACCCTTCTACTTTGATCACTTTACCTTCTTACAGATCTCTATGCCTTCTTTCTGAGATCTTTGTCTTGTTACTGTGATATCTCTACCTTCTCCCTTTGATCACTCTGCACTCTTACTGTGATATCTCTGTCTTCTTCCTGATTTCTTTTTGCCTACTTGATCAACCTTTCTTGTTACCACACACAACCTTGTTTGTCTAGATAACTTGCTTTGCAAACTCATCTAGTGTTTAATCAACAATCCCTGTGAATCGATATTTTATGGTTCATATACTGTGCCAATATTTACTATATTTATGGCTCATAGGGCACTAAGTGGCCACTTGTTGCCACACAACACATACACTCAAACAAGTTAGCATAAATATGTAATAACTTTCTTATTTAAAAGAGCCCATGCACATGATTTGTTTGTCTCCCTTCTTTTGGCAAAACATTCTCCATTTTTCACTCACAATGACTTTCCTTTTCCTTCTAATCTCACCCTAGCATAGTTCTGAGAGGCCTCCTACATGGCTGCCTAGGAGGATTAGATGGGGACTGCCTCACCTACTCAGTGGGTGACTCCCATTAGGCAGGCTATTCAGGCAGCCAGCCTGGCACCCTAGGCGACCCAAGTGACCTGCCTAGGCAATTCAGGCAGGTTTACTTGATAAAATAAAACCCTCTAGCCATATTCTTATTCCATACTCCTCAATTCCTAGTCATTTCTTTTCATCTGACATAGAAAATGTATGATGACCAATTCGGCTACCCCTTTTTCATCTGATCTCTACAACCAACGGCCATTTGCAGTCATCTAGTCTTCTTTCTCTGCTATAGGTGTGTTCTCCATCATCAATTGCCTATTCTTCTTACCCATTCTTATGTTTTTCATCATTTAATTTCATACTGATACCAAATGTTTTTTTGGCCAATTTATTTGTTTTTTTTTTGTTATTTTTACCATTGTTTTATGCAAGGCTCATATTCAAGGTAATGTTGCTGATTGCTATTGTTAGCTGTCAAAAGGTAACCTCTGAAGTCAAGAAGGTTAGTTTCGAATACATGAAGCCAATAGATAAGAAGAATGACATGACAAAGTTGTTTGAAGAAAAAGAGAGCAGAGGTTAATACCTAGGGGGCAGCAATAGGAAAATCCAAAAATAGATAGTAAAAAGCTAAAAACTAAAGGATCAATCACTCAATCACCATAGTGATCATTGAGGCAAAATAGCATAAAGAATAGATTTGTCAAGTAGAAAGGGAATCAACCAACATGTTAGATGATTTAATGAAATAAGCATTCCAGTTCATCTAGCACCTTGAAGTTTTTCAACACTATCGTAGAGGCAATGGGTCAATAAATTTTCGGATAAGAAAAAATATCATATCATGGGTCATGAATACAGAAAATGGTCTATAGTGGATACGTATATCTGAGACAACATAGTACATCCCTAAAGACTTGTATATATGTATACTCACACTCCTGAATATCCGCTCAACATTCAATTGCTCATTTAAAGATATATTTATTTCTAGCTCTCCATGCATAGTATACTAATGAAAACAAAGTCAATTGTCGAGCCTTCATTAATACCCTATTTCCATAGTAACATCTCTCAAACACTCTTAGATAAATGGACATCTCCTGTAACATATAAAGTCAGTCTCTTACCCTCCTCCATAACTTAGCGATAGGGGAACATCCAAAAAAAAAACAAATGATCCTACATCTCCAATACCTGTCAACAAAATGTGCACTAGCTATCCTGGAAGTACTCCTGCATGTCTTTATGCGAAGATGCCCCAAGGGCAGCATCCAACAAGTGGTGATATAACTAGGATGCAAGTAAGTCTTCCACACCATTCGTACTCATACCTTCTTTGGACTAGGATGTCTAAAGAAGTCATATGCCCAAGTCACTCCGTCGTCCTGGTAGCCTCTACAGACTCCCCCTTGATTAAGATGTTACTGTTGATACGAGACCAAATTATTTCTAATGCGGGCTCACCGGCTAGACAAAGATGAGTAGTTGGTCAATATAGTCCGGGCTATATGGTCCAACTCCTTATTAGCTTGGTAAACCTTTGCTTAAGAAAGAAATGGCAAGGATGAAACATATTTGCCATCTCAAGGATTCTTTAAAGTGAATTAAGGGTAAAAGCACGGTTCAAAATTTCGTTCTATACTGGGCGGAACGAGCGAACTTACCTTTCCGCCAACGCACCGAAACCGGCACTAAAAAAGTGAAGATTTCGTCGCGTCGTGCTTCACGTGCAAGAGTCGCGCGCACTCTAGAAGGAATCACGCACGCTCAACGTCGCGCGACAACATGAGCAACGTCGCCAGGCAGTTCCAGTGTCGCCGGAACGGTCGCAGGTCTCCTGAGCGGACGCTTCTGGCGCCGCTTAAAACATTGTCGGACACCTCCGGTGCAGCCAGAGGTGTCGCCGTATGCCTCCGGCGCCGTCAAACGGGTCCGCGGGGAGTCGAAGGCATCGCGGGTGTCAGGCGTGGGAGTTACTGTGCAAACCATTTAAATAAATCAAACAATTTCCACTCCCACTTAATTGTGATATTTTAAAGAGACTTTCATAAACCCTAATTAAATTATCCCAATAAAATATAAAAAATATATTTAAAATTCTAAAAATTAATAAATTTTATTAAATAATATTCTGAAATTATTTTTTTGCTTAAAAATTCTTTAAAAATTTAAAAATTCTAATAATTCAAATTTATATTCTTATATATTTTTTAATTATTTTATATTTTTTACTATTTTAATGTTTAATTGATATTCTAAAATTTTACTTTTTAAAATATATTATTTAAATTATTAATTAATTAATTAATTAGTTAATTTATATGATTATTATATATAATAGTATTTTGTATTAATTTATATAAATATGATTATTTAATTTGGACATTGGAGAACTATACAGGTTATTTAAATAAAATATTACAAGAACATTACTTCCATTTGATTCACGCAACTTCTTTTAGTAAGGTAACATATTATGATATTATTTATGTATAAATTTTAATTCAAGTTATTTATACATCAATTGTTTTTTAAAAGAAAACTATATTTAATTATTTTTTATAATAATATTAAATTTTTTAATAATGGAGAACTTATATAAAATCAATATATAACTTATTTTTAAATTATACGCAATAAATATATTTATCTAATAATTATTATATATCAATAAAAAAATATTGAAACTATATCAGCACGGCACGATATGATACCGAAACCGTATTGCTCCGGTCTGGAACTGAAATCTCGGCACGGATCAAAATTTTAAACCTTGGGTAAAAGCATTATGAACTTAATGCATAAATTGTGAATTAGGTATAAGTTTCTTTAAGTTCATTAATGCATTTGAGACCTCTCACACAAGTGAATACATTGTTATTTATTGTTGATGACTGCTAAATAAGATTTCAAGGAAGAAAGTGTTTTGCAGATAGTAGCAAATAATGTTGCTACAAATTTAGTATGGAAGATCAATGAAAGAGGCATATCCCCGAATATTTTGGTCCTTGTAGCTTGTAGTGTTGATTTAATGCTTGAGGAACCTGGTAGAAGAAAAAAAAAGATTAAGAATATAGTTGAAAAGGCAAGAACTCTCATTTTTAGAGTCTATATGCCTTTGAGCATGATTCATCACTTCACTGAAAAAAGGATTTTCTATGACTTGGAATCACAATGCCTGCAACTTCTTTTCTTTCATTGCATAAATTTATGAATGTGTGAAAAAAGTTAAAGGTAATTCATTCAGATAAGTAGATGAGTGAGTGCAATGCAAATGGACGGAAAAGTGTTAAATCCAAGAAATCAAATTCTATTGTGCTGAGCACCCAATTTTGTTCTAGTGTATATTAAGCTTAGTGTTTTTGCTATGAGTAAAATTGTCTAATGGAGATGCAAAGTCAACAACCGAATTAGTGTACAAACTTATGTTGGTGCTGGGAGCACCACATCAAACCTATGTTGTGATGTATGACTAAATTTAAAGTTATGTTATTTGTGATCTGACAGTTTTATCAAGTTTGCAGATGCAAATAATTTGAAAAGAGGCAAAGTCCTCGTTGGAAATCAAGGAATGGCTCAGACCTAGTGGGACTAGGCAATGATGAAGTCCAAGTTGGAAACCAAGCGGCAGAAAATCCTAATGTGACTAGGCAACGGAAGCAATCAGGCAGTGGAAAGCCCTAGTGGATTAGTCAAGGAAGACTTAATTGGGAATCAGACGAGGAAAACTAGTTAGGAACCAGGCAAGAAAAACCCAATTAGGAATTAGGTAAAGCAAGTCCAAGCAAGTCAGCTGAGGTCTTGGCAACAAGTCTAGATGGGTCAACTGAGAGTTGAACATCTAGCAAAGGTAAGTGAGTTTATCTTTATATTACTATTTCTTACTAAGTTTATCTTGCAGAGAAGTTGTTTGGACGGTTCCAAACAACTGGTTAGGGATAAGTCTCAACTGACGGAATCGAGAACTTCCAAGTGACGGGAGAGAGGAGCGAAGCGACCTTGACGTCCGGAGAAGGCTTCCAAGCGGCGGAGATATGTGATCCAGCGATCCGGAGGAGGTAGTCAAGATTAGAGTTTGACCACGCTCCAAGTGCCTAGAGGGAAATTAGGAGACTGAAGTCCGCGGAAACATTATGATAAAGTTTGCAGCCACATAAACATATTCCAAGTGACCGAGGAGCTTCTTGGCGACCAGAAGGAGCTTCCAGTCAATTGAAATGGTGCCAAGTCAACTTCAACAAGGCTCTATAATAGGAGGCCACAAGCAATGCTTTCAATCATCAATCAAGAATTCTCGCTCTCAACATTATGCTCATTGTGCTTCTGCTTCCTTGCGGTGACATGTTGCGCATGTACTTAAGGATCAACGACAACTCGATCTTATAACTTTTTATTTCAAGTGGCCATACATATATTTTTTTATTTGTGCTAACTTCCAATTCTTGTTAAAATGTTTTCTCCACCTCAAAGACTTTCTGGAAAGGAGAAATTTTAATAAGAATTCTATTTTTTTTTATTAACTTAGATCATGCACATTAATCCTGTTTAATCTTCTATTAGATCTTGCATGCTAATTGTCCTAAATACTTTATTAATTCTTACTTCCTAGTCTGTTCAAGTATTCTTTAAATTATCGCATATCTGACTTGGAATTTAATTGGTTTTGGTTAATCAAGTTAGTTCATTTTTCCGCTACATATTTTGTGTTCTGTTTAGAACTTTATTATCACCTCAGTAAAATGGTTAAATGTTATTCACCCCCGCCCCCCGCATCAATTAGATCCAATAACTTAGTGTGTGGTAGCATGAAGAATGCTATGAGAAACATAATGGCCTTTTCTAAAAATGTGGAATCTTCTTATAAGTTGCACGTAAAACCCATTGACAAAAGATATAAAGGGAAAACTAGATAGTGTCTTTTATATTGTTGCTTATTATCTTAATCTCTTTTACTATAAAGTTTAATAATGTTATCATGGATGGTATACACATGTTTAGATACTTTGTTTCCAAATCCTACCAGCAACGATAATGTGATAAGTATAGAATTGAAGGTATATAAAAAGCGTCTAAACTCTTAGAATGCAATCAGCTTTGAAACCAAGTACAAAGAATAATAAAGATTTTAGCCTGAATGAATACGATTTAGAAGAGTAAGTAGTCCATGGATCAAGCTTGACATGGGATTAGTTACAGACATAGTTTAAAATTTCGATCCATATCGGAGTTTCAATTTATGACCGGAACAATACAGTTTTGGTACTGTATCCAACAGATATGAATTGGGTATAATATCGTGTCAATATGGTTTTAATATTTTTTTAAAATATAAAATAAATTAATTAAAATAAAAAATAATCTAAATATTAAAAAATAGAATAATAAAATAATTTTTTAAAAAAAGCAAAAAAAATGCGAGATCGCATAGGCGATCCGACGACAAAATGTTGTGTCGTTGCCAAGCGGAATGGCAAATTTCACCTATTTCTCTCGAGACGATACAAAATTTTAAACCAAGGTTACAGAAACCTTACGAGCTACTAAGCTTTCTCAAGTGGGGAGATCTAAAGTAGTTGGTGGCTCGAGTGAATGCATTGATGAAGAAAACATTGATTGTAAGGAAGAAACTAAGGAGAGTGATGGTTAGAAGGAATTCGATGAGCACTTTTTCATAGTATTTCTCCTTCTAAAGATAACTAAACTTAACTAAACTTGATTGTTATTACTTAAGTACTTGATCATAGCTTGACAATAGTAATCTTATTCCTATTTTGATATTATAGCATGACACTTTATAAACTTACTACTATGTGAATTTTATGAGGGCTATTAAACTAATGAGTAATATCATGAAATTTTAAAAAATAAAAAAAATTAAGGAAGGAGACCACGGTGATCGAAAATTAATTTGGATTCATGCCTAGAAAGTCAACAATATAAGTTATAGATCTGCTCAGGCAACTAACTAATTGAAAAGTATGGAGAGTAAAAGCAAGATCTACACCTGATATTCATTGACTTAAAAAAAACTTATAATATAATCCCAAGAGAAATTATATGAAGAATTTTAAAAAAGAGAGGTGTTAGCGCAGCATATATTGTACATGTATTTTACAATATATGCATCTAACGACGAGAGCGAAGGCTTCAAACGGATTAACAGAAACATTTCCAATAAAGATAGAATTATATCAAGATCACCTCAAAATCTTTATCTTTTTACACTAGTCATGGACGAACTCACTAGACACATTACCGTGGTACATGTTGTTTACAAATGATATTATGTTGGTAGATGAAACACGTGAAACAGTAAATGTTAAACTAGAATTTTAATAGGAGACACTAATAGTAAAAGGTTTTAGGCGTAGCAGAGTAAAGATAGTATATATGAAATTTACGTTGAGCAATATTAGATATAATGAGACATTGTTAAAATAGGAGATGAGTTGTGTGGAACTGAGAGCTTTAAGTATTTAGAATCATTTTTACAAAACAATGGAGGAATTGAGATAAATATCTTATATAGAATACAAGATGGTTGAAATGGAGGAGAGCGTCTGGTATTTTATATGATCATTAAATATCTCTAAAACTTAAGAAAAAGTTCTACAAAACAGCAGTCAGTGATGTTGAATGTTGGGTTATAACTCAAGCACATAAACAGAAGATAAGAGTTGTAGAGATAAGGATATTAAGGTGGATGTGCGGACATACGAGGAGGAACAGAATAAGAAATGAGAGCATTAGAGAAAGTCAAAATTGCATCTATTGAGGTAAAACTCAGAGACGCATTTAAAATGGTACAGACATATACTTAAGCAGCCAATAAATGCTCTAGTTAGGCGATGTGAAACTATGACAAATACGCACATCAAACAAGAATGACAAAAAAAAAAAGACTTAGTTAACAACAATAAAATAAAATTTATTTAAATAATAAATATAGATAATAATCTAATAAGAGATAGAGCTCAATGACATAGAAGGATATAAATAACCGACCTCACCTAGTGGGATAAGATTGTTGTTGTAGTACGTGAATTTTATGAGTATGAATTTTATAATTATTGTGATTTTTGTTTCTTCGTTGTAATATGATGTGTGATATCTTTTGTGGTGATTATGCGTTTCGTAATTCCTTATTAATTATATCACTTGTTCACTTATGATTGTAAACATATTTTCATTCCCACTATTAGATTGGCTTAAGAATTAATGGACCATGTTTTTTAGTTAGGAAAGTTGTGGATTGACTTGAGTCAAATGGATTTTTTTCATTTATTTAGGAAAGTCCCTTCAACATTGTACATTTAGAGAAAAATGGCAAAAAAATGCCTTATTTAAATATCACATTTTCTATATATGTGTAGAAATACATCTTTTCTTGATATACGTAAAAGTATATTAGTTGGAAACTGTATAATATAATTACATATGTTATCAAATTTAATACATTACAGCACTGCATACAATTATATAAAAGATAGGAAGAATGCATAGAAACAGGAAAAAAAAACTTGCAAGAAAAGAGTCACCTGGCATATTTGGAGCAAAGAAAACAAATCACGGCTTTTAAAAAATAAGTATAATATAATTAATCATAAAGTATATGCTATGCAGTAAGATCTTTTTCCAGTACAAGCTTAGTTTTGCAAAAATACAATATACCATCTGAGTTTCTATAGCTAAGATATCTTTTGTTGACCTATCATGATCTCTAGACGTTTATCCAACCCATCTCTGGTTCATAGATTTATGGAATCAACAAAATGCAGATCCCACAAATATTAAATTAATTTTGGTGGTCTAGATACAAAAAGGGAAGTTCATAAGACCAATTGAATCTCAGCAAAACTAAGACAGAGACTAGAATTACCAGTTCGCAAGAATTCAGGAGGAGTGTAAGCTAGGTTAGTGCTATAACTTTTTCCATCTCGACTATTTTTCATGAGACCAAAGCTAGACAAGCGAGGATCTCCATCCTGACAAACAAAGAGAAAATTGACATAAACATTGAAGTGAATAGCATACAGAATAACAACAATACTACTTTAAAAGATAATACAATCTAGGACAAAATTTTAGATGCTACTAAAGACAATATTTTCTTTCTATTTTTTTTTTAGTTGGCACCAGGTTTCCAAGCCTTTGGCTCAACAATATTTTCTTTCTAGGTAATATGCCTGATGCAGATTTGGAAATCAAATTTAAGTTGTTTGATATGATAATTTGGTATCATTCATTTTGGATGGTCAATTAATAAGATTATTGTATTTCCCAATTTACTGATTTGTATCCTAGTTTTTATAGGATCAAACCTATACAAGTGTCACAATGTCTCTATGTGAGATTCCCCCTCACTGTAGGTTTATGTTCCATGGTGTTATGTCAATCGGTATCAAAGCATTTCAATATTGCATCAATTGGTATCAAATTGTCTGTGTTGTGTCGATTAGTATTAGAGTCAAACCTTATTCAATTTGATAATTTGTTTCCTTCCTCTCCCGCCCACTAGTCCCTATCCACCCAATGCCTACAACTCCTCAACTCTGTTATTCTCATTCACCAGAAGGTAGCAAACCAACACGCCACCTCCTGTGAACCACCAATGTGGTGACCCTTCTGATCGAATGTTGCCACCTCTCCAGTAGTCCATGTTCTTCCCTTTGTGATGCTTGACGTCAGCGACAGTATGTGAATGCCCCATCTTGGACTTCATGAGAGACGCTCCTTGTTGAATCCACATAAATTGAAATGAGATCTTGAACTCACCAAGCGGGCGAGAAGTGCCCATCGCCACCACTGACCTTATTCTCCTACCCGAGCACTAGCAATGAAGCCACCATCGCCTCACCATGAGCAGAAATCTTCTTCCACCCCTAGCCAACCATCTTCTAGTGTAACTGATACTCCCGACACAAGTTATATCTCCTCTGTGTCAATCAACTCCACAAGTCATGTTCCCTTTCCCATTCATGAGAGAGACTAGCAGCTGCCTAGATCCCAACTCAGCATCCAATCTGCTTAAAACCAGAAAAAATAAAATGCTCAAGTGGTGGGCTCCAGTACTTCTGGATTTGTGAAAAGCTAGCATAAAGATGGTCTTACAATGTGAAAGGGATTGAATACAAGGTTTAGGTCTAATCCAAAGCCCAAGGTAGATATTGAGCAAAGAACACTCAGGACCAAGAGACTGTGGAAGGTGAGGAAGATACTATAGGGCTTCATGTAGTGTGTTTCATCTTGTCCACATTCATGTCAAATGATGCGTGGGAGTGCACTACAATCATCTATATTGATGTGAAGTTCAGAAACAAGCAAAATCGTAGTCACAATAAAAGCTCCATGAATGTAGTTTCCATGCAGGCTATCTAGCAATATCAATGTTATGGATATGAGTTCAGCTAGAGGGGGAGAGAGTGATTACACAGATTATTAATTGCAAATCTCATGCAAAAACAAAAACAAAACATTTTATGTTTGAGAGTTCTCCTTTATATTTGTTTGTCCAAGAATATGAATACAAAACGGAAATAAAGATAAACAAACAACATTTTACCATGATTCAGAGACATTGCTCCTAATCCATAGCCTATAATGTGTTTGGTGCATCATTCTTAAAATGTTCTAATAGAATCACCCCTTCATAAGAGTTATTGGGTGCAAGCCCTTGGAGATCTTTAAGCATTGTTAGCGCTTGATCAAAGGAATATATAAATGTTTTGTTCACCCTTCTAAAGGTTAAAGGCCCCCCAAAAATTTATATAGAAAAGCTTCCAATAATCACATTCTGTCCACCTCTAGTCAACTAGAATGTCACTTCAGTCAAGTTTTCAAGCATATATTTCAGTTAAGAGCCAACGGCTATAGTGTAGTCTACTGGAGAGACATCCAGCCAACCACTCAAGTCTCTAGTCAAGTGGAAGCTTTATCCAATCGATCGTTGTGCAAACAAAAAGTTTCAGTTCACTAACATGATCAAGTCAGCTAAATACTCCAAATGACTAAATATTATCAATGTTCCCTCCTTCACTCCACTTACCTCTTCATGAACCTACACAATTCTAGGATCGCCATAACTTGGGACCAACAACCCCTCGGCTGAAGGCTTCAAACAGTGTCACTAGGTAGCCTACCCCATCTAAATACTGTAACTTGGGAATCAAGTTCTAAAATCTTGTATAGAGAAATTCCTCATAGTTGATTTTAATAAGATCCTAATCTAAAGTAAGACTCACACACGGACTTGGAACACATTTGTCTTGTCCTTGATACTATAAGTTGTTTATTTATCTAAAGGGTTCCTTGTAACCTCAGGCTCCTTTCCTCTAATTTATTTTTTCAAAGAGAGCAGAGATCATTTTGACAAACCCAAGATAATTAAGGAACTCAAGGACTAGCCCAAACCTTATATCCTTCAGGAGACTCAAATCTTTCTATAGATGTTTTATTAAGAACTTTACCATCATTGCAACTCTTATAGCAACCTGCCTTCAGAAAGGAGAGTTTAGATTGTTATATCCACCTCCACAACCTTTTCAGGAGATCAAAGAAAGATAAATAAAGCTCCCTTTCATAAATATCTTTAAGTCTGCATGCCTTTTAAGGTATTTTGTGATGCATTTGGGGAAGGGATAGGAGGAATTTTGAGCCAAGAAGGGCACTTGATTGCATCTGTTATCATAGAAGCCCTTAGACATTAGCATTACTACCCTCTATCACATGATGCTACATGAGTTCATCCTCCATTTTAACCACAAGGCACTAAGTTGTATTCCATCTCAGAAGATGCTAGGAGGTCAAGCATACTAGGTTGGACTAGCATCTCCAGGAAAACACTTATATTCTAAAACATTGACCTTATGTAAATAACAAATTCGTTGATGCACCAAGTTGTGTTATAGCTACATTATGCAATGAACACGATTGTCTAGAATGTGATTGCCTTAAGGATAAGCATGCCTCTTGTCCTAACATTTGGACAAATTTTGAAGATGTTCGTGATGAGATTCATTGTGATTCAGATAATTTCATAGTTAGAAATGATTACCAATTTGAAGTTACACATTTATGCATTCCTAGGCCTTCAGTTAGGCACTTTTTTCTTGTTTTTGAAATGCACTAGTTAGATGCTGCAGAAAAGATAAGACCTTGGCCTCATGTTAGATGGATTTTACTAGTCTTCATTGCAACAAGATGTTTAAGATCATTGGTCTCATGTTAGATTGATTTTACTAATCTTTATTGCGACAGGATGTTTCTTGAATGTATTGCAAAGTTGAATGCGTCAGACAACTAAGGTAACTAGGCAATAAATAGGTCTTTAAGCATTGTTTTTCAGTCTCCAAGGACACTAAAATATATTAGAATGAACTTCGTTTTCTAAGTTTATGTGGACTAGCTAAAGCCACAAATCTTTTTTAGTGTTAGACCAATTCTTGAAGATGGCACATTTCATTCCACAAAACTAGACCAGCAATGCATTGCAAATAGTCAAGTTGTAGGGTGATTGTTAACATGCATGATAGCCACGTCAATATTTGTCACATACAATACTTTTGTTGAGTTAAGAAGGTGAAAGGGCGCATCTTCCCCTCCATCTTCCTCTTTAATTAGCGACATTATCGTGGCTTGCCTTTTGTATAAAAGGCGTCCAAGGCAATCGGTGCAAAAAGGGGTGTGCAGTGAGGAATAGATCAAGGTTGGTTCGTCCATTTGCAAAAGAGGAATTTAGTTCGTGAACCTTGAAGAACTTTTCGATTCGTTTGTGATCGCTCTTCCATCGGCAAGTCCTCCGGTTTCTTCTCCAAGCACATAACACTCTAAGTCTTTTGCTTCGTATGAATTTCTTACTGTCTACAATGGTATCAGAGCAAGTAATGTTTGACTTGAAGAAATCGCTCGGGCGAATGTGTGGCGCGCCGACAACTGCGTCACGACAAAATTGCATCGTGAGCAGAGCTACGTCGCGGCACAGGAAGCCACAAGCAACAGACGTTCAGCGCCAGAAAGTGTCAACGACTACCTCGGTAGGCCAACGATTGGTTGTCGTGGTTGGCAACCACGCATTTGTCGCGGATGAGGATAGCATTCGTTGGGGCAGAAAAGATTTGAGAAAATGTTTGATTTTCTTAAATAAAAATTAAAAAAAACTTTTATTTGTAAAAAGAGGAAAATTTTGATTTTAAAAATTAAAAAAAAATCAAAACAAAAGGAAAAACGTGAGAGTTTTTCTTGGGTTCATGTTTAGAGAAAAAAAAAAACGGTCTGGTTCATTTAAACCAGATCAATTTGGTTTATTTGAACCCGACCAAGTTGGTCCAATCAGATTCAGGTCTGGTTCAAACCATTAGTTGGTTTAACCCGACCAGATTGGTTCTTTTTTAGCTCGGTCTGGTTCAAACCATTGATTGGTTTAACCAGATCAGTTTCATTCAATCAGACCGGATTGTATCTAATTGGGATGGTTTAATCCAATGGGTCTGGGCTAATCAAAATTAGTAGGTTAGTTTGATTTATTGGGTCGGATCTTTCCAGATATGATCAAATGAGTCAAATTTATTCTAACGCACCAGATTTGATAAAAATTGGTACAGATTGTCCAATGGGTCAGAATTGATCAAATGAGTCTTGGTTTGATCAATAGGCCTAAATCTGAATTAAAAGGACTTAGGTTAAGCAACAATAGTACATAGATATAAGGGATTTTTATCCAATTAGATTAGTTCTAACGAGGATAATGGATCAAGCTAATGCTCAAAATCAAGTTTCCCAATTAACCGGTCCAGTCAACTGGAGCTCCTCAAATAAAGAAAATTTATTTTTCTTATTTACTTATGGATTTTGTGTAGTTGTTCTATACATATGTATGAATTGAATTAAACCAATTTTGTTACTGGTTTGTCGGTTTCGTACTGGCATTATTATTTTCAATTCTAGATATCACAAATGATATACATGATGACTCATCACGACATGCGACGGAACGAGCTAAGGGAGACAATTCAAGAGATAAAATATGACTCGGAATACAGAGTCGGAGGACATATTAGACGGCTCAACAAATTATTCTAGAAACTCGAGCAAGAAGAGTTTCTAATCCTGGATAATTACAGGATCTGGCATTCAATCATTGTCGGAGTATGCCAAGGTGGTAGCACACCATATATGGGGGTCTCTGAAGGGCGTACCTCATATACAGAGTCGTGTGTGGAGCTACTTCACCGTGTAGAGCAAGAGGATCCTAAAGAGTTTGAGGAGGACCCTGAAGAGTTTGAAGAGGATCCAAAAGAGGATCTGAATATGAACCAAATGGATAATCCTGAAGTTGGCCCACCTGAGATTGCCACAACCAAGTCAAGGATGAAAGGGATAGTGTTGACCACTGCACTAGTGTTTGTCCTAGTAGGAGTGGAGTTAGCTTATCTAGCTTATTGGAGTTTTATTATTCTTATTGTCGTTATGCACGAACAATATTAGCTCATTTAGTTTATGAAAATAATGTAGTAAAAACTATTGTTATATACGAGTGTTATACTTTACGAAAAAAAAAGAATGTTATGGGTTAACCGTCTTAAAAGAATAATTAGTTTATTTAAATAGTGAGTTTATTTCATAATTTGTTCACTTAATGATTATGTTCATTTTATGGGATGTGTATAATACAATTAATCAATGTTGGTTAGATTAGATCGTACGAATGATGAGTGGAAACACACTCGTCACTTGATATTGTAAACCAACTCAAATTAGTATTGAGTCAATCATACATTATATACTGAAGAAATACACTGAATTATTGAATAATATGTTTATTTATGTTAGATCATGGCTACTACGAACTGAACTCAATAGGGGAGAGAAATTATATAAAGATAACTATAAAATATAGTACCTTAAGATATAATATGTTCTTAAGAAACAAAGTTCTAGAGGTCATATATCAGTTTATGAAAAAACCTACCGATGGTTCTACAGCACAACATAGACGTGATGTTCATGTGTGTAAGGCATGGAAGAAAAAGGAACACTGCTAAGGGATATTGATTAGTTCAATGGTAAACACCTTAGTATTTGAATATGAGTCACTACCATCAGCTCGTGTCGTCTAAGTTGCCCTAAGAGAAAAATTCAATGGAGTTAGTTTATGCAAGCTTCATCAACTGACAATCAAGTTTGACAACTACAAAAAGCATCCAAATGTTACCATGGCCCGGCATATAGGAAAATGGCAATATAATTCGGGATTTAAAGGATGTCGATCATGAGATAAATAACATGTTCAAGCAGTTATTCGTTCCCTTCCTGATTCTGGGAAACGATAAAATAGAATCTGACTTGCAGTGAAAGTATCAAAACTTTCACTGGTGTCTCACGTCATGTTGAACTGGAGACAGAGAATAAAATCCGCAAGGATTTCTAGATAAGTTTTTGTAGCTGAAGGTTCTGTTGGGATATCTGGATCCAAGAATAAGAAAAGATGGTTCTCGAAAGAAAAGGTAAAGGGTAAGGGAAAAAAAGGTAGTGCTCCTGTGGATAAGGCTCAAACAAGAAGAAAGGAAGAAAGCATGGAAAGAAACCTAAAAGCAAGCAGCTAACTTGCTTTAACTATAGCAAAAAGGATCACTTTGCTCGGGAATATACTGAGTCGAAAAAGGTAGATTCATATTTATCTTCTTTCCATGAGCATTATATTGCTAATTCAATGTTGTTTGTTGATTCTTATCATTATGGATTATAGATTCAGAGCAACGAACCATGTAGCTTGTGATCGAACTACATACATGGAGTACCGTCCGGTACCAAAGGAGTTGGCACTTGCAAACTCAACCTACGTGGTGGGCGTACATTGTTTTTACATGATATCCTACTCCTGAGATTCGACGGAATCTGGTTTCCGTTACTAGTCTTCTTGATTTGGGTTATTATGTAAACTTTTATAGTCGTGTGGAACTAAGCATTTGATAGGATATGATTATGTATCAAATGGTTTCCTGGTTCTAGAACTAGATATTAATTATAGCAATGATGGTTGCTTTTTAAATGTTGATGTAAATGATAAAGTTTGGCATGCTAGATTAGGACATAGGACAAGAACAAATGAATAAATTAGTTAAAAAGGGTTTACTCGGCACTCATGCTAGAGTTAACTTGTCTATACATGAGCATTGTCTTATCAGAAAATCAACTAGGAAACCATTTGATAAGGCTATTAGAGCTGAATCACCATTACAATTAATTCATTCGGATATTTGTGCTCCAATAAATGTTAAAATTATATATGGAAGTTCTTATTACATTACATTTATTGATGACTTTACACATTTTGGTCATGTGTATTTAATCTCTCATAAATCTAAAGCATTAGATTGCTTTAATAATTATTAAAACGAAATTGAGAATCAATTATAAAGTAAGGTTAAAACCTTATGCACTAACCATGGAGATGACAATATGTGATAAGAAAGAAATTATTAAAAAACTATCCCTGAAACTCTAGGCAAAATGAGATTGCTAAAAGAAAAAATCGAACTCTTCTAGATATGGTCAAGTCTATGATGGCTCAACCTATATACGTTATTAGCTAATTTGTTGATCTCCTATTAGAGAGATACGTTATTAGCTGCAACCTATATATTAACCGAGTGTCTTCTAAATCTATTCCATCTGCTCTATATGAACACTGGATTGGTAGAAAATCATATTTGAATAATCTGATAGCTTGGGAATCAACTGTCTATGTTCATGATAAGGCTCACAAATATGAAAAATTATGACCCAGACAAGAAGTATATCTTTATAAAGTATTCTGATACTTCTAAGGATTGTCTTCATTGGTGAGTAGAAAGATGGAATTATCTCTAAAATAGAGTCAAGAGATACTATTTTTCTCGAAATTGAGTTTCTAACAAGAGGTGAAGTTGATAAGACCATTCCTTTATTTACAATAGAGGAGGATAATGTTGCTATGTTCCTCTATCAGCAGATGAGGTATCACGAGATATGCATGAATTTAGTCAACCTAGTGGGAGTGATTTACCGATAAATGGTTTAGTTTTTCAACGGTCTAACCTTTAAAGAAGTAGTCACCAGATTATTCCTCGGAGAAAATTAGCTATTAAGAATGAGCATTAATGATTCTCCTAACGAGGAGGAACCTCGAACAACGGTTGAGAAAGCTTTGAAATACTCAGTTAGAGAAGAATGGAAAGTTACAACGGATGAAAAAATAGAGTCTATGAGAAAAAATCAAGTTTGGAATTTAGTCAATCTTCCTTCAGGACTATTGGGAATAAGTGGATTCTCAAAACTAAGAGGAAATCAGATAGATCGATTAATCGATACAAATCTCGACTAGTTGCAAAAGGATATACCTAAATGGAGGATATTGATTTTGACGAGACATTCTCCCCAGTTGTAAAATTTGTGTCAATACGTGTCATCCTACCTATAGTAGCACATTTTGATATGGAATTACATCAGATGGATGTACAAACAGCCTTCCTTAATGGTAATCTTGATGAGAAAATCTATATGGCATAGCAGATGGTTAAATTGCTAAAGACTAAGAGAATAGAGTATGTAGACTTAAAAAGTCTATATATAAACTAAAACAATCATCAAGACAATGGAACATAAGATTTAATGAAGTCATTTTGTCCTATGGTTTCGAAATGAACAATGAGGATCATTATGTTTACCCAAAAAGGAAAAAGGAAAATTTGTCATCTTATCATTATATGTTGATGATATGTTAATAGATGGAGGTGGCATAATGTTTATAATAAAAGTCAAATCATGGCTTTCATCACAATTTGATATAATAGATATAAGAGAAGTTAAGTACATCTTAGTAGTAAAGATCATTAGATATAGATCAAAAAGGACTTTGAGTTTGTCTCAAGAGGCTTATATCACTAAAATACTACAATACTTCAATACGTCATATTGCAACATTAAACAAACACTACAACAAAAGGTACTGTTCTGAGCAAAAATATGTATCTCAAAACTCCTAAAGAAATAACTGAAATGAAGAAAAAAACATATATCAATATCATTGGTAGTTTAATGTACAGTATATTGTGTACACGTCCTGATATAAGCTATGTTATTGGCTTAGTTAGTCATTTCCCAAGACACTAGAAAGCGATGAAAAAGATTGTTAAGAGAAAATCGTGTATTATACACCACGGAATTATTGACTTATATAGATAAGGATATACAGCATAATTATAATAATACCCCTAGTTATTATGTTTACAATATTCTAACACTTCCCCTCAAGCTGGAGAATATAGATCATATGCACCCAGCTTGTTACATATGTAGTCAA